>KV424933.1:0-14688 GCA_001632445.1 Peniophora sp. CONT | reverse complement strand
ACCTGCGACGTCTGGGGGACGCCCGGATGCTCGCTGTCCACATTCTTCGCTCCCCCTTCATTCGGCGTATCAGCGAGGCGCAAGGTGTGGATCTGAAGATCCGCCCAGATAGTAACAAGGATGCGCAGCTACTCGCGGCCTGTGATGGCGACAATAACCCCGTGTTCTCAGATGATGAGTTCGACAGCTCGGAGATCTCGATGTCGGTAACTTCGGACGACTCGCTGGGCGCGTTTATCATCACGCAGGATGAATACGCCGATGCTGGTCTTGATAACAAGCGCGTCCGTGCATGACCCAGCGCCGATTGGAGATGTCCGTTCAGAAGGTTGTGACGTGACCTGTTGCATGCACTCACTGCGGGCGGGATCTGGCAGGCGGCTATCCCCTTACATCTCCGAAATCTTGATTCAGTGATACTAGCCACTTGTTCGTAGTTCTCATGTGTAGTGACTTTATGTCTTAAAGAACGCACAATTGCTTAATTTACAAATGCACCTTGGCTCTGCCTTATATCCAT
Source organism: Peniophora sp. CONT (assembly GCA_001632445.1). Classification (NCBI taxonomy): domain Eukaryota; kingdom Fungi; phylum Basidiomycota; class Agaricomycetes; order Russulales; family Peniophoraceae; genus Peniophora; species Peniophora sp. CONT. The sequence continues at coordinate 14,168 of KV424933.1, read as the reverse complement.
CGCACCCATCTGGACTCTGTCCTGTTTGGCTTGTCCATTCCATGCGGACCATGTTATGTCCTCGCAGGACATGAAACTGTCTCGCGGGACATTGCGTGATTCGAGTCTTGCGGTTCGGGAGGGCTCGTCTTGTATCGTCCGCGGATTCAATACCACTTCCCAGCAGCTATGCAATTAAATAATATTATCCGTGGGAGTTTCGCTCAGGCCGACGCGCACCGATGCCTCGTTGGGAGCCCCATTCTTGATAGGCCGCTGCTTCGTTGGGACCTTCATTGGACCTCTGCTATATGGGATCGATATCGAGGCCGAATTTATTCATATAGGCCCCCGAGCTCATGACTCGGCGGATAATTATAATCATCAAGTCTGATATTATCGTATACTACTACGTGATCCATTCATTGTCAACTAAGTACTACCATGGTGAGATGAGGGGGTAAAACAAGGGAAATATTGAGGGGATGCCCAAGTCAGTCTATATCTTTAAACAGTGACCAGCGAACCGGACATCGAACACAAGAGCCGTGACCTCGAGTTGTGTGGTGAATGAGACGAGTTGGAAAGCGTCCAAGTCTGATGTCAGATCGTCGAACACAAGGGTATGAAGGGGTCCGCAGGCGGTGGAACGGGATCCCATGACATCCAGGAAGTCGCGTACGCAGGGTATATAGCTCGAGCTCCTGGAAGATTCGACGCATAGTTTGAACTTCGAGAGATGAAGATGCCTAAGAGAAGGCGCGCTGAGAGACCGAGGCGATTTCGCAAAGTTCGCGAATGGCGAAAGTGCCGCCAGGCAAGCTCGATCAAGATCTGCCAGCCGAAGTGTGTGCAGATGCGGTAGGCAAGCGAGCAGGCACGCGAGGGTAGCTCCAGGGATGTCTTGTACTTGCAGCGTGTCAATAGTGGCAAAGATCGGAGGTGGAAGGGAGGCTATCAGTCGCGGCAAGGTAACGTCTGCACCCCAGAGGCATTGATCAAAGCGAACATCAACGAAGTCGGTGTAGGCGTGCGGCTGTCCGAGTACAGGCAAGCCTTCCCAGGTCTCGGAGACGAAAGCATGATTACGTTTGAAAAGAGCACAGGTCGTCCGTTCCTTGGTGTTCTCGTTCCCAATATAAAGCGCGGTGACTTCAGAGAGGTTACTCCGCGCAATATGGTCGGATAAGGAGGGGAAGACCGAAAGTCTCCCTTCGTCGATCAGCAGCTCAGATGTGGCAGGGAAACTCGTAAAGTCCGCCCCAAATTTGATGGTGGTATCCGGTGGCACAGAAAGATGAGACCACAAGGCGAGAAGCCTGGAAAGTTTAGCGTCTAGTGTCAGACTTGTGAGGGAGGGAAGCCGAATGGAGTGTGAGGGGTGAAGACGGGACGGTAGTGCTGAGATATCAGGTATCACGTGTGTCAAGCAAAGTCGCTCCACGTTTACGCAACGCTTCAATAGAGCTAGGAAGACTTCCGGAGCAGGAAGTATGTCGTCTCCATTTGGAAGAGGTTTATCGGCGTAGAACTGCAAACGCTTCAACGTCAAGGTCGTTAGGTTCTCGGGTGGAAATGGGATGTAGACGTTCGTGAGAGAGACGCTCCTCAGCTTGGGGGCAGATATAGGATTAAGCTCGTATACATCGGTTGCAAGCCAGGTCAAGTCTCGAGAAGGTCTGTGCATGGCTTCCACGTTGAGATCCTCCAAATCGGCGAAAACGGTGCCGGAGATCTCTCGCGGAGAGTTGACCCACATAGCGACCGTCGGATCGTACTCGGTAATGGTCAGACGACGTGCACGAGTCATATTGTCTATCACGTAGTTGATACGAGAGGAGGCGAGGACCTCGTTGGCGTCGTCGAGCTTCAGGGTCGGCGGTGCATTGCCAGCACGCCCGAGTACTTCGTCCCATGCGCGAGGGCCGACGTCGCAGATGACCGATGCCCAGAGCCAGCGCATGCTCAGTAGAAGAAGCCGAAACCTATAGCTGATATGTCCCACGCGAATCCACCCTAGTGACTTCGTGTTGGCAGGTTCCAGTGCGGCGATACAGGCGATGATCTCGCAGATCATCTCGGAGGACAGCCGCAGAATGGGGGACTTGTAGTTGTTGGACTCCCGCTTAAAATCAATCGCAAGCCTGTATATAGCGGTTATATCTGATTCTATGCACGAAGCGAAGTCCTCCGAGTACGGCAATCTAGATGCAGCGGTGCTGGATATCTCTCGAAGACGCCGTTGGCTCGGTCCAGTCAGCCACCCGGCCGAGTCGGTAGTGCTCGCCATCAAGGTGAGCTTCAATTCAGCACGAGAAAGAAAGGTCGGGTACGGCGGGCGGTTGCTAATCCCAGATAGGTCCGTCCTAAGAAGGGTGGTGGACAGAACCAAGTTGCGGGCGAAGCGCTGTACGCGTGAACTGTCCGGCCCGACCCCGCCGGTCGCATGGCATATTCCATGATATTTTTCGAACTGACGAGTACCAGATCTACCGTACCATTGACGATAAACTTAACGAACACCTTTCACAGAACTGTTATCCAGGCACAGTGGGTGTTACTTTCATTGGGCCGAAATAGGACTGCGACCACATCGTGGCTATGCGATAAGCAGCTGTCAGCAACGTGCGCTAAGTATGTATTGAATCTTGAGCGGTTGAACTGTGCTCCTACTACACCAGCAAGTACACTAACTCAAAGCACCTCTTTGTTCACAATCACCTCTCCTGGCACCAGCTCTCGGACGCGCTCGACAAAAGCATCGCTAGCCTCCCAGTTACCGTATATACGCAAGTTTGCGATGTGGATGGATTGTATAGGTATCCCAGCGTTGCGGCGTGAGGATAAAATGTCCACCATCTCATCAAAGTGAGGTACGTTCCTGTGAATGGCCGTGTCTTGACAAAGGCTCAGATCAAAGACGCGTAGATGTCGGAGCCCGGGCAAGTATGTTTCGCTTGTTGACGTGGCTGGTGAGCTCCCAGACTGCTTGACTGCGAGTATCGCCAGGGAGGAGCTTGCCGGGGAACGAAGATAGAGAGTGTGTAGACGAGGAAGACGGGCCAATAGGCGCCGTAGGTCATCACGAAAGACGTCCATGACATCGAGTGTCTCTATCCCGGCGAGGAAGAGCCCTGGAATAGACTCGATGAGCCGGCTCAAGGATATTTGTGCGTCCCAAACACACTGAGAGAACCAAACGTCCAAGAAAGGTACATAGATGTCTCCGAGAGCACCTGTATCTTCCAGATATATGGGCTGCCCCTCCTCCACAGCGGGATTGGACGCGCGCTTGAAGAATCCGCACTGCGTTGCATAGTTCTCCTCGTAGAGCTCCGCTTCGATAGATAATGCGGAGACATGAGAAGAGCTACCCCGCGCGAAATGTTCCATGAAGAGCGACAAGAATGATAGGCGCCGAGGATCGACGAAGCCTCCAACCGCTCGAGTGTAGTCAGTCCAATCCGGCCTGATTGTGATTGAAGCTTCGACTGGCAGTGGCGCAAAATGAGACCACAGCGCCGTCACTATGGACATTGATGCGCTCAAGCTCAACTTCTTGAGGGATGGGAGTTCTATGGCTCTGGACGAGCGGAGCGGTGGATCCAAGGATGCAATATCAGGAATAGCATCTTCCAGTTGGAGATGTCTAACGTTTACACATCGCGCAAGCATGTCGAGAAAGTGTTCCGGAGACGGCAGAAGATCGGCTGATATAGCAACGGTCCCGTCAAGGTGATATTTCAACCGAGTGAGGGATAGCGAAGTCAAGTTATCGGGGCAGAATGGGACGAAGACGTTAGCAAGGTGAACAGACCGTAGTCGCGGTGCGTGCATAGGTTCGAGTCGATAGACCTCAGTTCCCAGCCAGTCGAGATCATCTGAGCTTCCGTCCTGATACAAGAGTTGCACATCGAGCTCTTCAAGATGCGGGAACGACCGTCCAGCGAGGTTTCGTGGCTCGAGCGTCCACAGATTCGTGTTCGTATTGCACTCTTCTATCTTTACGCGCCGAGCTTTGGTTATGTTCTCCATGGCAAATTCAATCCTTTCGGATTCAACGTCTTCACCGAAGTTATTCTTGAGGTGTATCGAGAGCGGAATGTCTCCTGCGCGAGAGTGGACTTCAGGGAGAGCATGCAGAGCGACGTCCCATATGGCGGAAGCCCAGAGACCACGCATACTGAGCAATGCTGAGCGAAATGCATAGCTGACGTGCCCTAGACGGATCCATCCCAATTCCTCGTCGTTTGTTGGCTCTAGTTCGGCGACGTAGGAAAAAATTTCGAAGAGAAGCTCGGGCGATAATCGCACAATGGGCGATGTGTAAGCATTGGCGCAACGAAGAAATGTGGCAGCAAGCTGCTTCAATGCCATAGCATCTTCTATGATCAAAGCGGCGTATCCTGCTGAGCGGGGTCCTCCTAGAGTCATAACCCCGGATATCTCTCGAAGACGTCGCTCGCTGGGTCCTGCCAACCACGGTGGTGTTTTGACAGCGGTAGTCATTCGATGGCTTGCGTAGTTACAGAAGAGTTCGGAGTGGTAACAAGAAAAGAAAGCGTAGTTTCCCGTATCTGGGATTCGAGCTGTTGCCTAGGTCGGGGTGGAGGGTGGTGGTTGAAAACAAGCTGTGCCATCGGCGCGACACTTGGGTTAGCTTGGGAGACCACAGGGCCGGACCCCGGGCCGACGGCCGAGCCCGAACTAGTGGTCCAGTGTAAGCGACGTTAGAGCTCGTCGCACAGCTCGCTGTATCTAGAGAGTTTCTTCCATTCACTCCTGCTTTAGGCACGACCGCTTCATACCAAAGAGTGAGCGGCAAGTCAACAGAAACGCTCCAAGGCTCGGCGAGCAAAGAAAGACGGGCTGGAAGTTCTATTGTTCTATTGTTGGGAGATCGTTTGAAGTATCTTTCAGTTCCCAATTTGATTCAGGTCACCACACACAGTATATATGGAGGGCTACTAAGTCAAATGTAAAGTACAATACAAGCCAAGGGAAACACAGATACGTTCGTACATACCACTGTCCAAAGCTGTAAAGTCCCAGCTCGAGCAGCGAGTTCAGGCAGCGTATCAATCATGCCCGCGACATCCGCACCCTAACCCGTTCCTCCGCCTTAACATACATCTCCTCGTGCGCGTTTTGAGCGTGACCCCGCCTCGCACGCCGAGCGGACGTGTGTTCCCGTGAGTGCGAGCCGCGCGTATCAAGCTCCTGAGGCTGCTGCACGGGCTCAGCACGATAACGCGGCGCATACAGATCCAGTCCCACACGCTGCGGCGTCCAACCACCATCTTGCTCTCCCGGGCCATAGCGCGTATACGGCTTTAAGATCGGTCTCGGTCTCAGCGCTTCGCGATGGCGCGGGACATGCTCGATAATTTCAGGCCTCGGCTCGGGTTTGGAGACCTTACGCGTCCGACGACGCTGCGTCCTGACGTCGAGGTTCTCCTTCTCGCGCTCGGTGCGGTGGTGCGTGGTGGTGCGATGAATGATGTACCGATCTTGCTGCTGTGCGAATGCGCTCGTGCTGGCGCTGGTAGATGCATGCACGGCAGGGCTGTATGGGTCGTACTTCTCGCCGATACCGATAGTCGAACACGAGCTCCACCGGTCCTCGGATTTGACAGGGGAGGGCGGAGGGTGGGGAATATGCAGTTGACGCTCCGGGTTACGCGGACCTACGTCTACGCGTGCAGCGTTAGACGGGGGTGGCGGGAGAGTGAATGCGTCGATACGTCTTCCCCGAAGGTCGTAGGTGGGGATGGGTGAGGGTGGGAGCTGAACTAATGCGCGCATAAGGTCGACGATGGTTGACCAGAGAAGGGATCCGGCCTTGTAGTCGAACATGCCCTCTTTTGTTAGCATCTGCAAGTTGAAAGTCAGACTCGGGAGGGAGACATAAATAAAGCGAGAACTAACCATGAAGACGTCGTACGACCACGCCAAAGTTTGCGTGCTGATACGCTGCCCTTCTCGCACCGGACGCCCCTCGAACGGAAGCGCGAAGGCATCCTCGGGTGCCTTAAGCGGTAGAGAGTCTTCAAGTACCACGAGTGCCCGCAGCCCTTCGATGTTCAGAGAGTCATGACGTTGGGTAGTAGGCAAGATGTAGGAACGTCCTTCGTGTGCGCGTACGGTGGGCCAGAGCGAGGTAGCGAGAGGCGCATCGGGCACGCCGGCCTTGAAACAGCGCGTGAGTAGAAAGCCAAGCTTGACTCGTTCGGTCCTGCGAGAGTACTGGGCCGCAAGGTAGAGACGATAAGTCTGAATGCGTTCGTACATTGTCGGTGGTCAGAGAGGAGATGAGCGGTGGTAAGTTGTTGTCCATCCCATGAGAAGTGGTTCCGCTCTTATAAGCAGTTCAGCGGTGGTCATCGCAAGGACCCGCGCACGTTGACCGGGCAAGGACAAAGCAACAATGAGCATGGGCATAGCATGCAGTTACAATTGAAGCTCGTGGGCTAAAACCTGCTAAAACGCGGCGCGGAAGCAGAGAACAAGTGGTGTAAATGTGCACGAGTTGGGGAACAAAGCCCAGGGGCCAAAGACCAATGCATAGACCCGCACGGTCCGAGTGCATATTTCAAGCTCCGGTTATTGTGCTGGAGCGCCTCGAGGGATATGTGGTACCAGTTTCAAGAGTCCGACGCTGAGGCAGGGCAAGCCGTATCGCAAGAGCATGTTCGCAAGTGGCGGTCAGAAAGAAAGCAACATCAGCCTGGAGTGCCTCGATGCTTTCACTCGGTGATTGCCGAGTCCCGTCGCAAATGCGTGACCGCGACAGCAAAGCGCGTCTTGAATTCAGCGCTCGCCGCCACATCCTCTCTCCTCGCCATGCTGAACCGGGTACTCAGGAGATCATACGCTACATTATCCAACGAGGCCGCCGCTGCGCGTACTGGCTCGACGCCAATGGCCGTACGCGAGCGCCGTGCCCGCCGTCCTGGAGGCTCACTCGGCAGGACGCTGCCCGGCTCAGACACCCTCACCTCCGGCTTGACGCCATCTGAGTACCAAGAATATATTCGTGAGAAGGCGAAGGCGAAGCATGGGGAGATGCCGTCGCCAGAGGAATGGTTGCGGGAGGTCCAGGCGAAGCGAGTACGGTTACGCGGTATGCGCCCGGTGGAGGTTGAGGTGCCCGAGGGCAAGTCTGTGACTGTAATGGACCCAGTCGGACAGCGCGTATTCCTGCCCAACGTGCTCTTCCGCATGATTCGAAACCATACGCCCAAGGGTCAGGCGTATAACCCGTACGAGGCCACGTTCAGGATCGACAAGTCGCTCACGAAGAACGACGTTCGCAACTACCTCTACTCTGTATACGGCGTGCAGACTACATACGTCCGTACGGACATCTATCACGTGTCCCGGCCCTCGCGTAGCCAGCGCGTCAAGGGCTACTACCAACAGCATGCAGCGAACAACCGTGGAGGAAAGCGCGCCGTCGTGGGTCTGGTCGAGCCATTTTATTACCCCGACGCCGTGGAGGATATGTCCAAGGAGGACAGAGTCAAGTTCCTTGACGTTCTCGAGCGCATGACGGCGAAGGAGGCGAGGAGGGAGCAGGGCCTCAAGCAGGTCTTCGCAACCATCAAGAAGCACTCGGACAAGTGGACATGGACGGGTCCGCTCACTACTTCGCGTGCTGTCATCTTGCGGCGCATTGCGGAGCGTCGGGCGGCGAGGGAGGCAGAGATCGAGCGTACAAAACTCGACTTGGTGGCGTCACGCGGGGCAGGGAAGGTCGTCGAGGCGGAGATTGTCGAATCTGCATAGTCTTGTCCATTCTACTCTATACGCATTATAATTGCTTGCTCCCAAACTTTGTGTGATGAGATCAGTTTGGATACATTTGGTTCACGGGTACAGACAGTCCAAAATACAGCATGGGTTGTTACAGTTCAATCATAGCCCAAGTTTCGCAGCCTCTCCTTCTCCTCGTCCTCAATATCCTTAATTGTCTCAAAGATCGACGCAAGCGCAACCCAACCAAAACTCTTTGCCCCAAATAGTTCATGCTCCCTCAATGAAAGCTGCCATGCCAACCACCCACGCATCAACGCCGCCTCCCTCGGCTCGTCTTCGGCAGCGCTCAGCTCCGTCCGGATATCCTTGACCAGATAATCTGTATGCTCGCGCAACTTTGCCATGGTCTCCTTGCGTTTCCGAGGCTGAGACGTCTTCTCGATGATGGTGCCCACTACGGCCTCTTCCTCCGTCAAGGTCGACGTGCGCCGATGAGAGAGTACCTGCGTTGCGCAGATCCCCTGCAAATCGCTCGCGTACCGCTGGAACAACCTCGCGACAGCCTCACGCGTCGCAGGCGCAGGCTCAACGCCGATATCAACGAACTCGTCCACCCTCTCCCGTATAGCCTCAAGCACTGGGTCGTCACCCGCCTCGCTCACAGTGAGATCACTAAGCTCGTCCGCAAGATCATCGATGTCCCTGTTCTGTGTGCGCTTCATGCGGCGGCGTTGACGGCGGTCTTCTTGTGCGATGTTCACGGTGGGCAGCTCGACCTTTCGGAAGAGCTTGCCGATGGCGCGCTGGGATTTGTAGTGCGTCGTCGAGTTGTTCACATTAACCGTTTCGGGTGCGTTCCAGTCGGGCTGTCGTGCAACTCAGTATAGAATGTGGTTGAGATCGTGGTCGAGCTTACCCTCGCTTTGAACTTTAGCCTCGGGATTCTGTCGAGGGCAACTGGCGTTCCGGACTGCGATACGTCAGCAGAATATACAAGGAACCTGCATCGAGGCTAACCTTTTGGTAGTCCACGGCATCGCTGTGCAGCTGTGACAACGTCATACAGTCCTCGTCGAAGATACCCTTCACTTCGCTCTGATCCGCGATGATCAGCCAGTTGATAGCGATGATCCCAACCACCTGTTAAAGACCGTCAGCTCATGAAATGCAAGAGCAAATGAGATACTGCTCACGTCGGAGTTGATGTAATCGACAACGAAGTCTGCGACGTCATTCATCGTGCTTGGCCTGTCGAGCACCTTCTTTGGCGCCGGGTCATACGAGGCGGCAGGGCTCAGTCGCTGCGGTGTAAACTCGGGGCACTCGTTTAGTGGGATAAGGTTGTATAGGTCTCCGTCGAGATCGCCACCACCAAGGCATGAAGGCAGCGGGCGCTTGCCTAAGAATGTTAGTCAGAGCGGAATAGTACAATTGTGCCATATGCATGTAACACTCACCCTTGGTCGAGAACACAACCATATTCGGTAACGGTTCAATCGCGAACGAGCTCCCCGCCTTCGGCCTCCCTATAGCATGTGCAATCTGCGCATCTCCCGGATGAATCGTCGGCGAGCGAGACACCAGTACCGGTCCCTCGAGATAGACAGTCGGACCCTCCCGCCTCCTGATACACGCATAAATCTCGTTCTCCTTCAGCTGCCCGTGTACATCTGCGACGCCTACGAGCGTGTGACCCTTGGAAATCGGTATTCTCGCATGATTCTTGAGATCTCGTAGGATATGGTTGACCGCGAACTCGAGGACCTTCCTATAAAACTCATCGCCCGCAAGATGGTCGAGTCCGAGCTTTGACAAGCTGTTCAGGATAGATGGAACGCGGAAGCTCGCGCCCAAGCCGTACTTCTCGAATAGCTTCCCCGCGCCAGCGATATCGCGCGTCGAACGCTCGACGTCCGCAACAGCTGCATCCTGGTACCGCTCGAACACCTCGTATGGCACGCCCAAACCCTCAAGCAACATGATGAGGGGTCGATTCAGATAGTACGCCCCAGGACTATCGAACGCGCGAGCGATCTCGACGTACAGCTCGTCTGGCGCGTCGAACTTCTTCATCGACGGGCGCAAGTTGATAACGGACCCGCGTAGCCTATGGTCGACGCTCAACATCCCTTTCGATCCTTGGAACCGCACTTGATAAGCTCGCGGACTCCCCCGGCTGCGCCGTGCACGTTTTCGCGTAGCTTGAAGGTCTGCCCAGATCTTGCGTGCGAGCTCCAGAGAAATAGTGCCGACGCCGTCGGTGAAGCAGTACTTCTTGTCAGGCGTCTCCACGTCTCGGATGTACTCGACTTCTTCCACGTCAACTGTTGCTTGGTCGGTTGCAGTGAAGGCCTGAGATATGCGCGCGGCGTAGCGGGCGGGGCAGTAGAGTGTTGGCCGGTCGAAGGTGCCGAGGCTGGCGATGATGCTTGCGGCTGTGACGTTGATTATCTCGCCCTTGCGGGTGTATGAGAATGGCTTGAGGAACCTGGTTGAGAGTTAGCGAAGGAGGATTGAGAACACCAAGGCAAGCTTCACCACACGGTGTGCTCCTTGAGGGCAGACATAGAATACGCTGTGGATAGCTCATCAAGTACTGCCTTGGTGAAGCGCACAGCACGTTCACTTACCGAGGAAGTCGAACTTGCGGCCGGCAATGGTAAGTCCCTGTCGCAGAAGAGTGCCAACACGATTGTCAATGAACGCCCGTCCGTCGATATCCCGGTCAAAGCGGAACTGTGTCTTTCCCTCCTCCATAAAGCTGACTCGCAGGAAGTTCTCGTGGAAGACCGGAGGGAAAGAGCGCAGAACGCGATTGTTCTGCTCCGGGAAAGGACCTGCATCTCATCAGTACACTGCGTAGCCAATCGGAAACGCACATACCGTCCAGTGATATGCTTGTCGGAGTGACCGATACGTGCAAGCCTTGCACAATATTGGTGTCTACCACCGCCTTCTTCAGATGATATTCCCACGGCACATTCCGTACGAACTCCTCCTGCGTCTGCGTAAAGCAGTTGTCGATCGTGAGGAACTCTTCCTCTACGTCCTCCTGGAACCACCAGTTGGTAGCGCGCAGACGGAAGACCTTCAAAAACGCGGCGGTGTAGTGCGAGTCGTAACGCATGATCATCGCGCGGATTTGTGCCATCAGCCCCAGCATCTCCTTCACATCAACCAGGAGCCGACGCAACATGCCCTCGATTTGGTATGCAACATCCCAGGACAGAAGCTTCTGCCAGCGGCTTAGCTCATCGAGGTTGGCCGGGGAGAAGAGCCCGCGCCGTTCAGAGCGAACGGCGTAGTTACGCAGAGTATGCATCTGCGCAACTTCAGCGAGGCGGCGGAATTTCTGAAGCTCGGGGAGGTTCGGGAAGACGATGCGCATAGAGTGCGAGGTGAAACCAACTGCCGCGCTGTGCCCAGGAAAGGGGAGGCACTGAAGACGTGTCCGCTTCTCCGCGTTGGGATCTTGTCGTTCGAAGTGAGGCGCGTTGGAAAGACTCATCCAAACAGAATGTTCGGGCTCGCGCGTCCTCGTAGAATACGCGGAAGCGTCGTTGATGCCAGAGTACCGGATGACAATAGACAGAGAGCTGTTGTCGTGTTGAATGTGAACACGTATCTCCCTGTTCTCCTCGGAGAACGTCAAGGACGCAAGCCCGTAGACCGGACGCTCCCATTCGATCGAGAACACGTCGTCTCGGCAATCCCATCCGAATTGGACAATGCTGACCGCTACCGATGAGCCCGATAGTTGTTGTGTGCGCTGCTCTTGTTCCTCGACGGCGGCGGGATCCTGATACGGCAGACGCAAGATGTTCTGCACGATGTCTGCCTTGACATTGTGATTGCTCTTTGTGAACCGTAGTGCGCGTCCTGCCACAACAAGGGAGCGAGAAGGAGTGCCTGGGTTATTGCCGAAGACTTGAAGAAATAGAATGCCCAAGTCTGAACGAGGGAGCGTGAGACAGCCCATGCCCTTGTGTTTCCGACCAGCTCCTCGTTTGTCCTTGAAGAGATGGACGCTGAAGTTCAGTGGCAGAGAGGAGAAGGCATTGAACGGCGGCTGATGAAGCACTTCGGCGAGGGACCTGGTAAGCTGGTGATGATCACAGGAGAACGGGATGTTGTGCATAAAGATCTCCGCCATGTCGGGCACTTAGTAGGCTGTGGCACAAGCTGTGGCGTCATTATAAGCACGTCTCGGCATGCCTCAAAGTGAGAAAGTACTTGCGTAGACTGTAGCTCTTACAGAGTGTTTCAATGTGGATCCAGATAGGCTTGTGTTACAAGTGCGCGGAAGCTTAGGTTGCATGGAAGGTGGTGGTCAAGGACAAAGGACTAGGAAAGCGAGGACGACGTCGTTATCGCTTGCGGATCGGAGAGACCGTGAGGATCCGACAGAGGATGTTAACTTAAAAGTCGTGAACCAGGCTATAGCGGGACAAGTACACTCTCAGCGCCTGCATAAAGAGTGATGCTTTCCGGTAAGCAGTCTTCTAAACATACGATCAGCTCAGAGATCCTACATCACATGAACCTAGGGCGCTAGCAAGGGAGAATTGGCCGTATGCCCGATGGACCAGCCAAAAGTAAGAAAACGGTCCCAACAAAAAGAATACCCACCACGAATAGGGGGACCTTACAGGAGCACGGCTCCCGCTCGTGGGCGTTGCGAACAAGACGCAAAATAATCGGATTATCGTAGAAACGTGGGACATTGATCGGAAATTGCCGTTCAGGTTGATACAACGGACATTTCGATTGCTATGTACTCTCCTACCACCATGGCGTGCCTAATATACAGATACCCTTGACTCTTACACGATCTAACTTGCAGAAAAACCGGACGCACTGCCCTTAAACCGATTTCTTCATCTCCTCCGTCGGGAATTTGGCAAACGCATCGAGAAGTTTGTCGATAGGCGCGGCGAGGAAGCCGGCCATGGTCTCTAGCGGCGGCTGGTTTGGCGCTGATGGATGGGCCCTTTGAAAACGCGTCAGTATTTGCCGCTTAGATACAGAATATCAGTTTCAACACACCGCGTTGGGACGAACTTCTTCGTGCGCTTGAACCTGGCGGCAGCATCCGCGCTCGCGCCCTCAGGCAACGCAGCCTCAAGCGGCGGCAAATCATTGGTCTCCTCCGAGTCGTTGTGCGGCTTCAGATGCGCCATAACGCGTTGGAGCGTGTTGTTATGCTCGTCCGTACCGGCACTGAGGCTCTCGAGCTTGTACAGCAACTCCTTGACCTCCTGGTGCTGCGTGCGGTCCTCGTCCGCGAGCTCCTTGCCTTTGGCGCCGAGGTACTGCTCCATCAACGGGTACACTACGATCTCCTCTCCGACTGCATGACGAGCGACTTCCCATCGGAGTTGGTTCGACCAGCGCTCCTTGGTATCCGCATCGGTGGCCTCCTTGAACTTGTCGTAGTAATCGTACATCTATAATGCATATGAGTATGGTTAGATCTTGACCCGGTCCATGCGATGCTCTGACCTCTTGATGATCATCCACAATAGCGTCGGTGAGCGGTGGACGCGTCATGGCGTAAGCTTTGGCACTAAAAACGAAAGTGCGGGGTGCTGAGATGCGGGGTACGGTAAAACGAAGTGCGCGCGTAGAGTTGGCGGTGGCCGTTCTTAAGAACATTGCAGTTGGGTTATAAGAACCAAATCCCGCTCGTGCTCGAGAACCTAGAACACTGGCCGAACGTTGGCTGCTTTGCACGATGCTCGACGCGTCGTAGATGACGCGCAGGTTGGACGCGAATCGAAGAGCCCCTATCTCGCGTCAGCCAATGAGATCTGCTCGATTGCTGACCATATGCACCACGCGAAGGTCAGCCATAGGGATCCACATCTAGAAGCTGGAGTACGCCAGAAGAGAAGAGAGATATGAACTTCTCGTCAGGATCGCCTCCAGTGACGCGAGTAGTGATGCCGACGAGATCATCAGTGGTCGAAGGAGGTCACGACACTACTTTACACGCCCGAACGAGTCCGGCGTTGGCCTCAGGTCGGGCGCCTACCTTGGACCCGTGCGGTCGAAATCATGGGTCCTGTAAGGGGACCACCTGGATTCCATCCGGGGCGCCCATACGAGTCTGCTGTGGTTGCTGGGTGGACCTTGCCCGGGTGCCGGCTGTGCTCCATGGCCTCGCCTGCACAGTAAACAGCTGGTCAGCTATTATATATATACTATTTCGTACCGCTAATGCTCTATGGCGAGCGATGGCCACGCACCTTGTGCATCGATGTATGAACGAGTGCCAGGATGAGAGGTAATCTATCGCCCTAGCATGCTCACGCAAGGTCGCCGGTCGCTCTTCAGTCCGTTTGCGGTGACTTGGAGTGTCGTGCGAAGCAGTGCATCCGTGCTCCACCGCGCAGAATGGATAAGAAGGCGCGGGCGCGACGCGTCAGAAT
>KV424932.1:0-14839 GCA_001632445.1 Peniophora sp. CONT | reverse complement strand
TATAGTGTAGGTTGATGACGGTTCGTCGTGGGCCGTTTGGGACAGGTGTGAGGCTGATCTTGCCTCACCGAGCCAGGCTGACAGCGATCTTCCTTCATCAGACCTATAGCCAGTACTGTAGAAGATAAGATCAGACATACACATATATAAGATCAATAGGTCATCATAACATACTGATATAACAGTCCAGTCCATTTGATCGAGCAGTCAGATCGTGGTTGAGACGAGAAGTCGCGGCACGCGAGAGGCGTGAGAACCACCTTCCTAGATAGTCCAAATGGTCAGGCACGGTTGGGCAGATCCCAAGGTAAATCAACGAGTCAGGGATGACTCGTAACACACTGTAGCATCTCGAGTCCAGGCCTCGCTACATGTGCTAGGCCAGATACCATCATAGCCTGCCTTCATAGCCTTTGAGATTTGGCAATACGATTGGCAATAGCTTGACCGCCGAAAAGTCAAAACACCGTTGCTGAGATGGCGGTGGGAAACAAGCGGCAACCGCCACTCGCACGCTCGGTACGTCTCGTTGTGCCGCGGCCGCTAACCTCCTTTCGCCTCAAACCACCACCATTGCAGCCATGTTCATGTCTCGACGAGTATACGACACATCAACTTTTTGTTGTTCATTGTATCCAATCATTACCTAGCCCTTTCTCTATGCCATTTTTGCAGGCCCGAGAGCGCTGTGCCCCTCGTCAAACGAAGGGACTGCCTCATATTGAGCATTCGTGAGGCTTACGGCAAAGATGCCGGCTTCAGGTACACTCGCAAGGGATATCTATGTATGCTTGCTATGACGCACGACACGCACCCCCACCACCATGTCATCCATCGCCGCCCAGCGACCGTGGCACTGCGTTTTGGCTTGTGGGGAGTCCTACCCTACACTCAAGGGTTTAGGGATGCAGCAGAATTCGTGCACATTCTTTGCGCAGCCCTCGACTGACCTCGACGACTTGTCTGACCTACTCGAAGCCCGCAAGGCACGCGTCAAATGTCGTCGCCTGGAGACACTCGCCGCTCAGGTGATTTCTTCGCTGTCTCTTCGAAGTACGGTGTTGACTATCTGGTACAGACCACTCCACCTATCTCCTTTCCTCTTCCCTCACCTTCGCCGCGACCGCCTGCACCTGAGCCCGTACCTGAGCAACTCGGACGTGGTCTTCGTCGCAAGCGCCCGACTTGGAAGAAGCTCGAGCAACTTCCTCAGCCTCCCGAGCCGGTCCCTCCTCCTGCTGTCTCCCCATCTCCTTTCGAACCCGCGGAACCATCGCTGAACTTCATCTCCCGCTCGATTCAAACGGCCATGAACGCATTCTATCGCACATATGTGTCCCATCCCACGTACTCTCCGGACGGCACGATCACACTCGAAGACGTCTCCCACCCGGCGATGCAGCCCAACGCAGTTGCACAATCCTCTGCACAAGTCTCTAGCGCACCTACATCGAGTCGCCCAGCTTGGTTTCCATTCGCCAACTTATCGATCTTTCTTATCGTTGCATGGCTCTTCAGCGGGTCAAAGCAGAAGTCTTTAGAGGAAACCGATCGTCTAGTTGATGTTTTGTGTACACCTGAGTTCTCGATTGACGACCTGTCCGGTTTCAGTGCTCAATGTGAGACTGCGCAGTATGATGAGTACCTCAAGGCCAACTCTTCGGGTGGATCGAGTAGCTCTCCTTCCGCACGTGCAGCTGAGGATGGATACACGACGACTGCAGTACCTATCGAGGTACCCGATGGTCGACCACACCAGCCTGGCACCGGTGACCCTCCCGTTCCCATCTATAGAGTCCCTGAGTTTGTTCACCGCTCTATCGTCAGCATCATCAAGAATGTGTGGTCAAGCGAAGGTGTTCTTCGCTATCATCTTACGCCCTTCCGCCAGTGCTGGCAGCGTGATGCCGAGCATGTCGAGCGTGTCCATGGTGAGCTTTACTCAAGCGATGCGTTCATCTAGGCCAACGAGGAGGTACAGAACCTTCCCGCCATCAATGGGTGCTTGCTCGTGTGTGTCGTATGCGCGCTGATGTTCTGGTCTGATGCGACCCACTTGGCCAACTTTGGGACGGCGTCTCTGTGGCCAATCTATCTCTTTTTCGGAAACGAGTCCAAATACAGTCGCGCGTCCATGCACTCTCACTCCTGTCACCACGTCGGGTATATTCCCAAGGTATGTATGCTCATGAAATCTGTCCAACGTGGACGTTGATCACACCACTGCCACAGATTCCCGACGAGTTCTACAACTGGTACGAGTGTGACTGGTACAAGCGTCTCACGGGCTACGGTGCCTCGGATGAGATTTTGGCACACTGTCGCTCGCAGTTGATGCATTTCGTTTGGAAGACTCTCCTTGACGCCGACTTCATGGAGGCTTACGAGCACGGTATTGTCATCGAATGGCCGGACGGCACATTCCGTCGCGTCTTTCCCCGAGTCTTCACGTACTCAGCTGATTACCCAGAAAAGTATGTGCTCTCGTCGTTTGCGGGTAGGAACACTCTCACTGATCGCATACTAGAGTTTTGCTTGCCACAGTGCGCAACATGGGCAATTGTCCGTGCCCGCGTTGGACAATACCAAAGGAGAAGATTCCCAAGGTCGGCATGCAGCGCGACGATGCCCGACGCGCGCGGGATGCTCGCGATGATAAGGGCTATGAACGACAGGCCAATGTTGCCCATTCGGCTGTGTATGAGAAGGGAAAGCCGGTTAGAGGCGTTGACGTACAGAACATCCTTGGTGCTGAATCATATGTCCCAACGAAGGTCGGTTCAACTTATTCTGCGTTCATATTCCCATGATCTGATATCGCACGTCGCGCCAGAATGCATTTCTGGCACTCGGAAAATTTGGTCTGAGCATCTTCACCTTGTTCGTTGTCGACCTCATGCACGAGTTCGAGCTGAGTGTATGGAAAAGTGTATTCATACATCTTATTCGCATACTGGTCATTCTGAATGCAGTTGGTGTGCTGGACAAGCGGTACACATTTCTTAGCCTGTATGGTACACATAAGGTCTCAATCGTGGGTAGCTATCGCGAGATACCGACCTTTGGCAGATTGACCCTCCGGCGCTTCTCCAACAATGTTTCCGCGATGAAGAAGATGGCAGCCCACAATTGGGAGGATATGCTTCAAGTACGTTATCGACCGAACATTGGATCCTTTCGATCTGATCTCACATGTTGCTCAGTGCGTGCTGCCCGTTTTCGAGGGACTCTTTCCAGCCCAGCACGACGCCGTCATTCAAGATCTTGTCTTCACACTTGTGTATTGGCACGCGCTTGCCAAACTACGGACTACAGATGCACACCGACTCGTCTATCGCTCTCCTCAAAGGTGCCACTCAGGAGCTCGGAACAATGATTTGACGCTTCGCGAAGCACGTCTGCCCACAATATGATACTCAGGAGTTGCCGAAAGAGGCGGCCACACGTGGTAAGCGTAAGAGACGCAAGCAGCGTCAAAGCCGCCCCAGCGACGCAGCAGCGAACTCTGCTAGTTCTGCCAAGCCACCGCCTCCCACGCCCAAACGCAAGCTCTTCAACCTCGTTACCTACAAACTCCATGCGCTTGGCGACTACGTGGCGCATATACTGAGGTTTGGCACGACAGATTCGTACTCCATGCAGCGGGTACGCACACTGCTTTGTCTTACCGTTTACATTGTTGCTTATACGACTGTAGGGCGAGCTTGAGCATCGTCGTGTCAAGGTATTTTATGCCCGCACGAACAAGGTTCGTCCGGCGCGTCAGATCAGCCAACTAGAGCTCCGCGAGCGTGCTCTTCGCCGCATGGCCCGTCAAGCACTTCCGGACTCTCAACCACAGGTGGCCCGTGCTGCAAAACGCCGTAAGACAAGGCCTCTCGTCGACTTTGATGAGAAGGAACCGCTCCCGATGACACTTCCTGACGCGCATCACCACATTGCTCGGGCGCGCCGCTTTCGCGTCGACCTCATCTCATGGCTAGAGTCTTGTAAGGATGATCCTTTAACGGATGTAAGTGATTCATCCTGCTCTT
The DNA here is from genome assembly GCA_001632445.1 of Peniophora sp. CONT. Lineage (NCBI taxonomy): Eukaryota > Fungi > Basidiomycota > Agaricomycetes > Russulales > Peniophoraceae > Peniophora > Peniophora sp. CONT. Next base: position 10,805 of record KV424932.1, on the reverse strand, counting down.
CATTATTTTGTTCTGATCCTTTCAATGGATTTCTATGGTCGCCTTCAAGACCACTTGCTGGAACACTTTCTCGAGCCTGATCTTGCAACTGACGACCACCAGCATCACGTTGAAGAGCGCACGCAAGTCTACATCTAAGGCAACGCAATTTACCTCCACAAAGTCATGAGGCTCAATTTCTCTACGTACGACGTGCACCGTGGCCAGGACTTGCTGAACGCGCGCAAGGATGCGTTCATCATGACGCTTGCGCGCGAATGGGAAGACCCCGACCACCCTTACTCTTACGCGCACATTCTCGGTATATTTCATGTCGATGTCAGCTTGCGGGATGTTTCCGTCGCCTCAAGCTTCAGGCCTATGTGTGTTGAGACCAAGGAGGTGCTATGGGTGCGGTAGTTTCGTTTGGACCGGCGTTGGAAAGGTGGATTTAGGCGACACCACCTCTATCATGTTGAGCAGGTCCCAACGGATTCCGAGCACGTGTACGGATTCCTCGATCTGGACGATGTCATCCGTGCCGCCCATCTTATTCCCACCTACGCTCATTGTAGCCAGGATGATAGCGGTGAATGGCCACTGCGATACGTCAACATGTGCGTCTCTCTCTTGATTTCAAAATATTGACACGATGCCTGATGCCTTGTGACAGGTCTGCTGACCGCGACATGGTCATGTGGTATACCGGGATAGGCGTGGGACACAGCTACACCGCTTGCCTCACCGACAACGAGACTGCCAATGCCGAGCTGCAGACATCGGCAGATGCTCTTGGGGAGGAAGAAGATATCGTCGTGCCCAGCAATGCAGATGCTGGCAAGGACATCAGTGAGAGTGAGAAAAGCAATGGCGAGTCTGATGACGAGTCCGATGAGTCGGATAGAGAGGTCGAAGGTGGCGGTATCCTAGATGGCGGAGCTACTCAGGCGGACGGCGATGAAGCTGCCGATGAGCTTGATCTGGAACCTGAGGATGGCGAGAATGGGTTAAATGGGCTGACAAGCGACGACATGGCATGTATAGGAGAGTCATGATAAGAATCGTTATAATCTTACATGCGTAAATGGAGGTGTATTCGCAAAGCCAATGCGGCCGTGCGAATCGCACCTTCAATGGATAACCTAGGGGACCTAGGGGTCGTAAGATAATCAAAATGAGATTGTTCGCAACCGAAATATTCAGATGTACCAAAATCAACATGTAGTAATATAAAATGTACAAAGCACGCGAAAGTGGCTAATGCCTACATGCTTTTGGGACGAGAATTCGGATGTGTGCTCGATTTGTCGCATGTCAAACGCGCGTCAAGCATGACGTGACCGTGACCGTGATGGATCGTTCAAGGTGCGCGTTCACCTTCGCACCACTACCAGCTGTACGGATATTCCGCCTATAACCCTGGGCCTTTGCCCAAGCCTAGCCCAGGCATGCTCAGTGGGCTCGGGCTCCAAAATCAGACGGCCCAAGCCTTCTCAAGCCCGGCCCATGCCTGGGGCTTTCGAGCCCAGCCCGAGCCCGTGACCTTAGAAGCCGCTTGCAGGTACACTACGTACACATATCTTGCTGACAAGGTTCTCGCAATGGTTGAGGACGTCGTGACGACGGTAAGCAATGTTGCCGGCAATCTTCTCGTACACTGCATGGCCCCTGGGGCGCCCAACACGCTGCGAGGAGCCTTGCAATGCCGTTGCTGACCCTTATGAGCCCTTGCGAGCTTTGCGAATGACAATAATTCGCTGATAAGCCCTTTTCAGCTGACAAGCCCAAAGCAGCCGCGAGTCGTTTGAGTGATGCGTGTACTGTCCTTTTACAACTGAATGTTTGTTGTCTTCAAGCATGATGCGTGACCTAGCCTACTGTTCTGGCCTCATCACTATTCACAAGGAGGCCAGGTGCGTGACAACGAATGGATAAATCTAGATTTTGTAAGTTAATATTCTTTTTGGGTAGGCACTTCGTGGAAGCGCTGCCGATTTCTGTGTTCAGTAACCTGGCGTGATGAGCAACATTCAGCACAGACTGACCTATTTGGTGAGCCAGCGGGACACATGACAAACAGTTGGTTGTAAAAGTACAGTAAGGCTCTGCATTAATGAGTTCAAGATTATTTTGTTCAGTAATGTAGGATGTCTTGCTATGAAGAGGCATAAATGCCCCGTATCTGCCACGCACTGCGATGGGCTGTCCTCTGGTCACTCAATTCCCCCTATGCCGAAAGAAATCCAATTTGACACCTGGCTTATACTATATTATCGCTAAACTTTACCAGTTTATTATTTACATGAGCCCTCCAGACTTCATCAGCAATGCGTGAGGGAGACAGAACTGTATTGCCCATGTAGATGCTCCAATCCTATAGCACAATATGTCAGTTAAGAGTGCACAGGAAGTACGACAAACACATACTCGGTTATGGTACTTCACAGCAGCAGCCACGGACTCGAGCCATAAAGTGAGCCAAGCTAGATGGGCCGACGAAGGTGGCGTCCCAAGATCGAGGGAAAACTCGCAGATGATCTTATGAAGTGCAGGCACAACTTCAGAGGCGATTGCCTGAGTAGATGTAAGAACGGATGCCATTCAATACGCGAACTGACTGCCAACCTGTATTAATTTGCGAGCTTCGCCCTTGACAGATTCGTCGTTTAAGGCATCTATCTTTGCGAGGTCCTCCGCGGGAACGACAATATTGTAAGCCGAATATTCATCTTGACTCTCCTCCTTCTGCGCGAGAGGAGGTAGAATCTGCAGATATTGCTCGCAGAATGTAATCCACGCTCGGATAGTTTGTCGTATAGCATCACCGACTCTCTGGACGCACAGAAGACTGAGCGGGAGTTCCAGAGCCTCGAATAGATATCCTAGGCAGTCATATTAAGTACTCAAGAGCATAGCGCGGACAATAGAGATAAAGGACTCACGGCCAGCCAAATCACCACCAGAGGGATCATGACGCTGCACGAAAGACACCAGTCCGGATCCTCGTTCACGAGCGGTTACGAGCAGCATCTCGATGTCCAACAGCAGGCGCGAGAGGAGGCGTTCTGATGAACTGCATTGCAAATGCTCCTTTGAGCTCGCATCGCGCTCCCACTCTTGCCGTAACACGCTTATGACGGTCACACCCCACTTCGTCAGACCGTCCCAAGAGCAGTCAAGCCGTTGCTCGAAGAAAGCCATACAGGTGACCGCGTCGAGGACGGTCCTACGCAGCGCTTCACAGCACAAGTCGAATTTAAGGAGGTTATGAACGTTGCTGATGGAACGACGTGGCGCGGCGGGATTGGGCTTTTTGACCTGCATCGCAAGCAAGGCAGGCCCTACTGCAAGACGATTGCAGACCATGGACATCTCCTTGTCCGTAGGTGCAGCGGGATCGTCGACATGTATAGAGCCAACGGGAAGTACTGCGAAGAGCTTGCGACTGTAGCTCTTCGTCTCAGGCGTGCGATCGCAAGTGCAGACGCCAACGGCGAACAATTTCAGCCAAGTGATGAAGGCCGTTTCGTTGTCGTCGGGGCGGAAGAGCGCCTCTGGGTCCCTGTCAGAGACGAAGGCAGGAAGCGTGCAGGACTCCTGTAACAAATTCGCAAACTTGCGACTGCGGAAGATAACGGCGAGCTGTTCGACAACGTGCAGACCGTCCAGGTCGAGAGGCCAATCGCGTCGGTCGTGAAGGAACCAGCATCGACGCACGACGAGGCGCAGATGGTCGTCTCGATTGAGGAGCACTTCCTCGCTATGTTCGTTGTCGGCGCCTGCGTTCCACACGAGGCGAATGGATTCGAGAGCCAGCTTCACCAGCGGCCACAACGGGCCAAGAACGGAAGTGGAGGTGTATATGCCACTGGCGTTAAAGCGCGAGAGGGTTTCCGTGAAGTAAGCGAGCGTCCAGATGAGTTCGCTGCGCTTGAGACTGGCAATGGTCCCCACGGCCTGAGCAACAGCATCGCCGATGAACGTAGAAAGCGGGAGACCGCACTTAGAGCAGATATGTAAAGCACGGACCCAGAGAGACAGGAGCAGTGACGATAGAGCATTGGGCGCGTCGGCTTCGTGCCCAGATGCGAGCATTTGAAGAACACCGTCGATGCCGATAACGACTAGACGCATGATGAGAGCGCCCATTCGCTCGAACACCGCGCGCGCGCGAGACTCGCGTATGCTAATCGCTGGGGCAAATGCAAGAGAAAGCTCCAGAGCGATCCAGTATGCTCCAAGTACGTCGCGCGAATTCAGAGAGGAGCCGAACTCGGAACTGTCGACAACACGAGTAATCATGTTGTCGATGCATTCGATAACAACCTCCCACAGGTCTTTGACGTCGTCATCTGATACGGCGTCAGGGCGTGCGGGATTGCAGATCCAGGTTATATACGATGCAGCGTTGTGCGCAGCGAGCTCCAGCTGATCGTAGGAGACGTCGGTAGCCCCGCAAACCAGCTGTACCGCGCCTCCAACCTCTCGGCCGCTAGCAAATACTGTGAGTCGCTGGCTCAGCACCTCGGTCCTGTGTGGTCGTGGAACAGCGCCGTCGAGCGCAGAAAGCAGTTCGCGTAACCAGCCGTGTTGCACAAACGCGTCCTGAAGCTGGAAGGCCGCGCGGGGTGGCTTGATTTCCTCCGCGCGAAGGAAACGAGTTGCACTTGAGAGGATATGGGCACCATCGGCATGACGCGGCTCAGGAGCATCAAGGATGAGCGAAGTTGCTATAGATGGCGTGCGCGAGAAAGTGCGGACGGAGGATGTACGCGCCAGGGAACGCGTAGACGAGGTACGCATCATGACCCGAGAAACTGGCTTGGAAACCGTCGGCGCTGGCGCAGCAGCTCGGTTGACCGTAGGTAGCTGAAGTGGCGCCAATGCACGTCGTATACCGATGTCCTCAAGGTCGACTGTAGCGTACGGTCTCTTTTCCCGCGCAAATCTCGTTTGTGGCGCGAAGACCTCGACTTGCATAGGGGCAAGTCCGCGTGCATTACGCGCACGTCGAGAAATCTGGTGCTCTTGTCGATCATCGTGCGTTGCTACAATGCGATATCAGTCTCAAGACCTTGCAGCACTGAGATGTGCATGATAACGTACTGCGGAGTGGCTCCTGCCGACGAGAACCAACCGTCTTAGGCGTCTTCTTGGGACGTGCGTTCGGGCGCGGCTTCGATTTAGTGGAACGCAAGGTATGATTGGGTACTCTGATGTTGACACCATGCTTATGGGTGCTTTGGTAACCGGGATTGGTGAAGATCTTTGCAAGCGTCGTTTGTTTCGTTTGAGGCGCAGGGCGCGAGTGGTGCAAGCTGATACGTTTTCCTCGAGTAGGCGCGGACACTTCGATATCCTCCGATGAAGAGCGGTCGCCCCCTGGTCTTGGAACGGGACTTGAACAATCTGAAATGGATATAACGTCGCCAGACCGGGCCGCGCGATCATCTTCGCCGTCCTCCTCTTCCTCCTGTTCACCATCGTCTCCGTCATCCATAACGAGTGCAGGAGATGCGTAACGCTGAGAAGATGTAAGTCACCTGTCATCATGACACTGGTATTGCTCACCGGAGGGGAATTCCCAAGAGGAAATCCGCGAGGCGCTGTACGCGAAGAACGCATGGGCCCTAGCTCATCGTCGCTGCTGAATGTTTCATCATAGGCGGCGGGCTGCCATCGGGCTTGAGGGCTGCCAGGCGGGGAGAGTGGAGGTAAAGAGCTTGCCGGCGGAGGACGACTAGAAGCGCCCGAACGCGAGGGAGATGACAGAGGAAACGCTCGAGGGTGCTTCCGAAAGGATTTGGTACGTCTGTATGACGGACCCCCACCCGAACGATGTCGCGGGCGGTCGACGTCTTCGCCGGGCAAGTCATCGCCAGTACTCCTCCTGCGTTTGCGAGGGCTAGGATAGACATCCTGCATCTCCTCGTCCGCATCCGCGTCTTGTTGCGACTCCTCCTGCCCTGCTTCCTGACTCTCCTCAGGCGTCTTCTCGCGAAGCTCCGCACGGTGAACGATCGCGTCGGGATGCCGGGCCATTTGTAGTTTGTACTTCGCTCGATCGAACTGGTATGGATTGATCTGTTGAGGGTTACGCTGCCGGAGCCCATAACGGCCCATTGGTTCTTCCGGTGGAGGTGGCGGAGAAGGCGCAGGTGGTGGGAAGGCTAGCGAGGGAGTGGGTTGGCGGGGTTGTAGGGCAGGCGATGGACTGGGTATCTCGATGGCTTTCATGTCGCATCTACCTTAGCACTAGCTTATCCCAAAGAAAGTCTGTGTTACGCACATATCTGACGTGGTGGTTCCGGGCTTTGAGATCGTTGCGACAGAGGAGAAAGAGGCGAATGACGAGACCAGATTTGAGACGAGTGGGACCGCGGTGAAGCGTAGGAAGGCGCGGCGCTGAGTGGCAAAGCAAACGGATCGGCATTGCTAGACGGAGTGGTCGGCGGATGTCCGTGTGGAGGTGATGACGGGAATTCCAGAGGCGGACTCGACCGCCTTTGAGAGATGTCATCGAGTTCGTCCAATGCTGGGCCTGGTGCCGCTTGCGAAGCGGGCAGCGAGCTCTGTTAACCATATCAGTCCAAAGTTCAATATATAAAGAAGGCGTCTGCTTACCGTGGCTTGGTGACTCAAGGCCCGTGCATGTGCGTCAAGAAGCTGAGTTGTTTGGCGTCCAACATGGTTAATAGCGTGTAGCCAGTTGTCGGCATTCAGAGCATCGAGATATTTCCGTTGCTCCTCGACATCGGAGGTCCAGTACTCTGCATTCTTTGCGTCGATGTACTCCTGCTCTTCTGTATCGGAAGTTGGCACTTCAGCCTCCATGGGCGCGTGAAGCAAAGGTGCGTGGTTCGCGTGGGCGATCAACGAGCTTTGGACGCGTCAAGTCACGCTTCCGTGACAAGCGCGCGTCAATGCGCGGCACTTCGGTCCGAAACAGCGCTGATGGCTCCAAAGGCGCGCAGGCTCAGGCTGTGCGCGAACGCACCTCTTCCTTTTCTCTCATCTCTTTTCTTTTCTTTCTGTACAAGCTAGTCTTTACATCTTCTACTTCTCACTTCACGCTCATCATGTCTATGTCTGTCTCCGACTCGCCTGACGCCGATATCCGCATGGCCTATCAGAACGTCGCACATAGCGGGTCGCTCAATTGGTACGTTGACGCTTACTTCACATCCTGGGAAACATTCCGTATTTACACTCGGCCCAGGCTTCTTCTCAGCTACGGTAAAGTACGTGCTACGCTGCTCTCACTCGGCTATGCACTGCTATGAATGCTGAGATCAATCGTAGTGGGCTGGCGGATTGAAGCTGTTCGCAGCAGGCTCTCGGGGTATATCAGAGCTCAGACAGAATGTTACCGAAGACAACGTATATTTTGCTTTCTTCCGCGAGTCGGTCGACAACGTTCGTTACTACGCCACCGTTGCCTATATTCCAGAGGCTGTATCTGGGCTTCGTCGAAGTGCGTTGGTGATCTTGGATATCTGTTCTCGCCACTAATAGATTGTTCGTTCCTTCTTCAGCCAGGGCCCTTGCAACCGCACGTACAGTTCAAGGCTGGTTCAAGGTGCGCAACCGTCACGCTTCGAAGCCCGTATGATAGTTCTCATCTCATGTTCTCAGGTTTCTCAAGCTATGCTCAGCATCACCCATCGAGACGGCCTCACGACCGACAACATCGTCAAGTATATCCGCTCGCACCAGCTTCCTGACGTTCCCGCATTCTCGCCGCCCGTCTCACGCCAGGGCTCTTACGACCCTCAAAAGTCTCTGCCTCGCGTCCCTCCAACTCAAGACCGCATGCGCAGCCCGTCCATGTCCAGTGATCCACCGAGCCGCTCTGGCTCTCCTGCACCCACCCGTGGCTGGGGTATGCTTGATCCCGAAGAACGGGCGAGGCGTCGGCAGGAAGCACAGCTTCGCAAGAAAGCCGAGGACGAGGCTGCGGCAAAGCAAGAGCTACTGCGGCAGCAGCGCCGAAAGCGAGAGAAGGAGGATATGCTTCGTCAGCTTGAGGACGAGGAGATGCGGCGAAAGGCAATGCTCGAGTCTGATCTCAGGCGAGCTGCCATGATCAAGGCCGAGAAGGAGGAGGAAGAGCGCCTGGCGGAGGTTAACCGCGTGATGGAGCGGGAGCTCAAGAAGCGACAGGACGCCGAGCGGCGTAGCGCCGAAACGCACCGCATCGAAGCTTGGCGTATGGAGGAGCAGCGGAAGATCGACGAGTTGTCTCGCCAGGTCGAGAATGCGAAGATCAAGGTCGAGGAGGTTAAGCAAATGTCCGCGGCAACCGCCTCGAAGCTGCGGGAACACAGGTTACGGGAGTGGAACGGCGTTCTACTGCGCGGATGGGTGACCATCCAGAATGCGAACTCTCTCGTCTGGAGGCGCCGCTACTTCGAGCTTACTGAGACTAGCATGAAACTGTACAAGAACGACAAGGTCAGTTCAGCGCTCTTCGAATCGTGCGCGGTTCTCACCCTTTGTGTAGGAGCTCGGCAAAGTTCTTGATACCGTTGAGCTCACGGGTCGCCTTCGGGGCGTCAAAGAGTGGAATGACGGCTTTGAGGAGCTCCGGGCAATCGAACACTCGTTTGCTCTCGACTTCGGTGATCTCCAGGAGCCCGTATCTGCCTATACAGATAGCGCTCGTGAGAAGGTGAGCCTGTCCTTCGCATTATTTGTCCGTGTACTGACGCTGTGACAGGCCGACATGGCTGGCTTTCTGTTGACCTACGTCTGAAAGACCGTTCCCTGCTTATGATATTTATGTTGCTTTATCTTAATTTTGTCACTGCTGTGCATGTATACGTATACCCCTCTCTAACCTTATGCCAAATCTGGATGGATGTTCAACGTCGACTGAGAACTCGTGTGCTTGTGAATTCCCCCCACTTTAGCACCAGCGCTTGAGACGCGTCGCGCTTACGTGAGCTTGTTGGCGCCTGCGCTCGAGCGCACATCTTGCCTCCGCCCACGACCATCGTCCCAATCTCCCTCGCGCTTCGGCGTCTGCCATTGAGATGGACCACCAAATGCCCTACAGCGCGTATCAGCGCGCTATGGGCTACCCTGACACGCCGGGCCTAGGCGCCGGCGGAATGGGCCAGCCGCCTCCTGGGTACATGAACGCAATGGGGCTCTCACAGCAGCAAGTCGAAGCTCCCCTGGACGAGAATGGGCAGATATTTCAGCTCGTGATCAATCTTATGAGCCCGGATACGCGCGAGAATGCACTGCTGGAACTCAGCAAAAAGCGCGAACAGTACGAGGATCTGGCGATCATTCTATGGCACTCGTTCGGTACGCGCTTGGTTTTGGATGTCTTGAATCAGTTCATTGACAGCTCTATAGGAATTATGCCTGCACTTCTTCAGGAGATTGTCTCCGTATACCCCATGCTCTCGCCGCCAAATCTCACCGCGCACGTCTCGAATCGAGTCTGCAATGCACTTGCTTTATTGCAGTGCGTAGCATCACACGCAGACACAAGACAGTTATTCCTGAATGGTGTGTGCATATATTACCTTAATCCCTCTATAAATTGACTAATCGCCTGTGTAGCCCACATACCGCTCTTTCTCTACCCATTCCTGAATACCACCTCCAAAACGCGCCCGTTCGAGTACCTCCGCCTAACCTCCCTCGGCGTCATAGGCGCTCTTGTTAAGGTTCGATTTGTTCACCTGACAGGAATAAGCATGGACTAACTCACTCCGTCCAGCAAAACGACAACAACACCGTCATACATTTCCTCCTGTCAACGGAGATCATCCCTCTCTGCTTGCGCATCATGGAGACGGGCTCGGAGCTCTCCAAGACTGTCGCCATCTTCATCGTTCAGAAGATCCTTTTGGACGAGACCGGCCTGCAGTACATCTGTCACACCTATGAGCGCTTCTACGCCGTCGGCACTGTGCTCAGCAACATGGTCAACCAGCTCGTAGACAGCCAGGCGGTTCGGCTGCTCAAGCACGTCGTACGCTGCTATCTGCGCCTCAGCGACAACCCGCGTGCTCGGGAGGCATTGAGAGCCTGCCTTCCGGAACCGCTGAGGGACAATACCTTCAACAACCTGCTTAAGGTACGCAACCGCCCGCGCCATCGCGCCATCTATCTGACACTAACACTGGTGTAGGGTGATATGGTGACCAAACGGTGTTTGACCACCCTCCTCAACAACCTGAATACCGAACCATGAACTTGAACCCTGTCCTCGCTCCACGTCGCTGCATTTCGGACCTGTTTCGTCCCGCATCCTCGCTTTCGCATCCGTATTGATTTCATCTGTACCACCTACCATACCAGCTGCTCTCTACCTCTACCTTTCATCTTGGTCTTGTAGATTGGTCATCGTCCGTCTCATCTGAACAGCGCACGTGTTAGGTTGCTGTTAGGTTCACGCAGGTACGAACTCTAATACCGTCTCAAGGACGCTGTATTCGGTTCTATCTACGTGGTTACTTTACAGGCTTCGAGTCCGTTCCCTCAGTCCGTTTCAGTCCTTATATACTACAGTCATGTATCTAGCACATTCTAGTCCATACATCGAATACATTGCTCTGCTGCTGCGCATACTGGAAGTCCGTCGAGGATTGGACAGCGAGACGCTGCGCTGCAGGCGCAGCTCGGGCTCAAGTCCATCCCCGAGGCCTGCCCGAGGCGCGATGCACGGACCAGCGTCCCTCGCTAGCCTCGATCCTTCCACTCGACGCTGGAACCTATTGGTAGGTTCTCAACGTCTTGCTTGTGCGCGCGCAAATGCAATCTATTGATGTAGTACTACTACTACTCTATCCTACAGAACCCCTACA
>KV424931.1:0-14844 GCA_001632445.1 Peniophora sp. CONT | reverse complement strand
CCTAGCACCGCCTCCGTGTAAGAAGGGAACGTACCGGCGGCGATCTCGTCTCGCCGCCCGCAGCTCTAATGGTTCTGTGGCGTCGGCGGGCAGCATAGCTGACGCTCGATGTGCAGGGCGATCTGGGTGACGCCTCGATCGATTATCTGCCCCAGGTAAAAGATTTCGACGCTTAAATTCTTAATTCTTGCTGATTGTCTTACAGGGTGGGTTTGACATCGACATGACCGAGTCTGGAGACGAAGCGGGAGTTACCATTCCGACTGTTATCGGTGGCCCGGCGAACGAGCTTGACCCAGTAAGTTCACCGTGCTTAAACGTCTACTTATTGCTAACAGATCTTATCTAGTACGATTATTACTCGAGTCCGGAAAGCAAAGCGAACGCGGAGGCCCGCAAGGTAAGTATCACGCGACGGCTTTCAGAATCGACGCTAATCTACATTATACAAAGGCTACGATGCAGAAGCCTCAGGACGGCACGACTTCTTCTGACGAGGACGATTCCTCTGACGAGGATGAAGTCCCGCCGCCGCCTAAGGTAAGTACCATAGTAATGTGCCGATTAACAGAGTATCGTGCTCATATTATGTTGCTAACTTGCAGAAGAAGCCCAGCAGGCGCAAGCTCCCGCCCGTGATTGACTCGTCTGCGGACGAGGATACCCCGGCGCCCAAACCAGCGGCGAAGGCAACGCTGCAGCGCAAGCCCGCCGTCCAACCTGCGCCCGATGCCGTCCAGTCCAAGCCCAAGCCCAAGCCCACCCCCAAGCCTGCTGCCACGAAGGCGGCGTCCAGCTCCTCGGATTCGGACTCGGACGACGATGTGGAGGTTCCTGTACCCGAGGTGAGCGTGAATCCAGGTGTCCTCCATCTTTAGCGTTAACCGCAGCAGCCCAAGAAGAAGGACACGCGCAAGCTAGCGTCCATATTCAAGGCGCCACCGCCGAAGGTAACAATGTTTCCCGCTTCACCGTTATCAATGCGCTAACTCGTCGGTGTCCTTAGAAAAGCCAGAAGACCGTTGACGAGGCCGAGATCCCGGAGAACCTCAAGGTATGCGACGTACTTGCGTTACCAGCTCTCGACGCTAACCATCATACAGCCCAAGGGATCTATGAAGGCGCCGGTGAGCAAGCCTAAGGTACGTTACTATGTCGTGAGCCCACGTCGCCACAACGTCCATACGCTTCTACTGACATTCTTCTTAGCCTGGGTCCGACACCGAAGAGGAGGTCAAGGTCCTGCCGACGCCGTCCTCCAAGAAGAAGAAGAAGGCGAGCCCGGCCCATGTCGATGCGCTCAACGCGTACGAGAAACTCAAGGACTTCAATATTCAACTGAGGTACGGGCCGAGTGGCCGGGTGGAGGATTTGGACGGCCTGAGTCCCATGGTAAAGGACGCCTTTTCCTACGCCAGAAACCACCTGCTTCCCATCCAGCTGTACACCAAGGACAGCGGCGTCTATCCTAGCAAGGCCGTGCAAGCGGTGATATGCAGCACCGCCTTCACGCTCGCGGTAGCCAAGTCTGTTGAGGATAACAGATACAAGATGCTACGGCGACGGCTCGAGGACGAAAAGGAGGTAAACTTCTTTACGGCTGTTACTTACTTTGTAAGTGATCGTACGTTGGCGCGACCTCTTCTACGCTGACAAGATCCAATATAGACCGGCCAAAGGCTGCCCCAAGCTCGCGCGAAGCCCGTAAACATGGCCCGCACCGTCATACTGGTCCTGTGCCAACTCGCGCAGTTTTCTGGCCACCCGAGGGCACTCAAGAATGCTGTGCTCGCGCTCTTACACAATGGCGCGTTTATTCATGACGGCGAGTTCAAGGTATGTATCCGCTCATCCATACGTGTGCGCTCTATTGACCTTCCGAGCAGGTCGGGGAGCACAAGTCGGTTACCTGGTACATGGATGCGTCTCAGAAGAAGAAGAAGTATGTTTGCAAGGCGCTCATTCAGCTCATCGCCATGGTATGGATGGGCAAGTGCAAGCCGCTCACGCTCAAGGACGACAAAGGGAATAGTGTCCCTGGGTTCGACTGGGAGCCCAAGCTCTTCCCCGATGCGACCTACCTCAAGGTGGCGCCCGCGCCTGGGGAGCCTTGGCCCAAACAAATTCCCGTGCCCATGATGGCGTACGCAGCTACGTCGGTACGTTTTGTCTGCTTATTGCTATGCGTGAGCTGACCGTACCCATTACAGATCGAGTTGTCGCTCAAGGAGTGGGACCGGGGGACCAAGAGAAACATAAAGCTCGATCCCGGAACTATGTCAGAGATGTACGATGACCATGTGAAGGCGCTCAACAAGATTAGTGCGAATACGCGCTCCCTGCTGCTGCAGTACGTGTACAGGGAGGCTAGGTATGTGCTGTGGCTACGAACTATTACCCTGTATGTTGATTGGTATAGGGACTGGACGCCTCCTCGCGATGTAATCGACATCTCGTCAGGTTCTGAGCAGGACGCGGTTCTCACGGACGAGGCGCTGGGGCTTTACAGCTGAGCACGCGGCGTAGGCAGGGCTTTGTGATCCAGGTGCGTGGCTATCTGTTAGCAGTATGCGTTTGCTCATGCTTTCCAGCAGCAGATATTATTCCATCTTCTTTTCTTCTTCTTTTCGATCGCGCATAGGCTTCAACAGCCCTAATCTCTCGGGCGTTCAACCGCCCGCCTCGGACTTCATACTTGCTACTTTCTGGTCTCGTCTCCCGCAACCCCTGCTCCGTTTTCCTCCTGTACTGCTTAATGTGCTTTCCGATACACGCTTGTGGGAAGATATATATTTATTTTGCTGTATTTCTCATGTGGCGCGAATGACTGCTCAGTGAGCGAAAAAAAGGGGGTAATATGCGGTCCGCTGAGCGCTATATATCGACTAATCTACGCTAATCACCGAGCACACGACCAGTGCGCTGAGCGCTCATTGACCGGGCCCCTGAGCGATTGCTGAGCGCGCGCTGAGCAGACCGAATGCTCATTGAGCGGTCGCTGAGCGCGACAGAAATATCATTGGCCGCTCAATAAGCGATCTCTGACGACACGAAGCGATAGGCCCGCTCACGGCCGCTTATGCTCATTCCCGCTTATTGAGCGGCGCTGAGTTAGGTTAACGGGGGGGGCGTTTCCCTGATGACACCCCAGTTAGGAGTCATTCGCCAGCGTTTGTACGAGGATAAGCACTTGATAAATATGCCAAAAAAGCTTAGGGATGCGGTAAGTGCATCCCGACCGACAAGCGCATCGGGTTCTCACACCGTTTACACAGCTCACTCGCCGGGAGATGCAAGACATTCGTTTGATGGAAGAGCCTCGACGGTGCCAACGCCTGATACAGTATTCGTCGTGCAAGGCAGCTTACCAAAGAGCTACGGGATACGCCACCGACAGAATGACTCTCCAGCTCAAGCACCACGACCCCAAGGACGACTCGAGCTCACATCATCCCGGAGTCTGCACAGAGGTAACGCATGTCTACCGTGCAGGCTCAGATGCACTTAAAACACTGCTAGGATGCATCTATTACTATGAGCCCCAAGCACGGGTTTCTTATCTGAATTTGAGGGGGGAGAGAGGGCTCTGTGACAGAGATGAACTTAGATCGTGCGGCATCTCGATTGCAGTCATAGGCGCCGACGTAGCATGCAAGCCACATAGGACCAACCTTCTTGTTATCAGCTACGCTGATATGATGCTATATGTGAATGAGATGACTCGTCGTACTTAGAGAAGACTCAGAGCATTACCCATACTTAGATGATGTACTTCGCGGATGGATATGCCTTGGATATGCCTATAATAAATCGTACTGGATCGTGTGCAAAAGGCGGATTTTCGTGCCCAATCGCTGGTTACACCAGGCGCAGCTTCGCTAAGGGTGTAACGTTCTTTAACTTGGCTCGTGCTGCGTCTTGGCCACCCTGAAATGCGCCGTATATCTCAGCATGATCAGTCAGCGTCCTTAGGCTGGTTTAAAGGAGCTATGCGAGGGAAAGGTTGAGGGTATTCGGCCGCTCACACACTAAATCAGCCATAGCCTTGACGTGGAACAATCCGCTCAAAATCCCAGATACAGGCTATATTGCAGAAGAGACCTCAGTACGACAGGCAGCAGAATGCGACGAGAAAATGAGAGGGACCGAGTACATGCGATGGAAAACACGAGGGAGCAGAACACCGAGGCTAAGGGAGTGTATCGAGAGGGAGCCGAGAAAGAGACAGCGCGCCGGAGAGCCCGCGCTTAAGCTTGAGCGCACGTGGCTGGCTGACACTTGCGCTGCGCGAGGCTACTCGTCGTACACGAGAGCTCTCTATGAGCGATAGGAAGGGGCTGGTGGCAGCGTCCATGGATCGGAGTGCTGCCGATGTTAGCGGGCAGGGATTGGACGGTTGAGGTGCTCGGACCAGTTCTCGGGCAAACCCTGCGAATGTTCATCGTCAGTTGAGTATTCGAAGATTTAGTGTAAGCGCAGTGGCCAAGAGCTAAAGCGAGTTTGGCTGGGGGCAGGTGCCATTGGACGGCATGTACAATGGGTGATCCCGCAACACGCAAAATCCAAACATAGTGGAGCATTCGAGCACTTGCGAACTTGATAGATACGAATGGGGGACTTACGCTGAAGCCGCTGGAACTATTGTCTATCCCGACGTGGGTGTGATGGACGAAGTCGGTAGGGTTCGAGACGCCCGAGAGAGGGGACCGATTATAGATGTCGTCCTGCCAGTCGAAGAGCTCTGCATCCGACTTGAGGTTGAGGAAGTACCGTTTCCCGTTCGCCTCGATCAGAAGGCCGTGTGGCTTGCGCTCTGTACGCTCGAGCTTCCTCAGTTCGTCGAGCGGGACCGTGATCTGCGCCGGCGCTTTCTGCAGCTTCCCTTAGCACCGCATCTCCGCCTGTCAGGTATTAGGCACGTACCTCGTTCTTGTGAATAGTCAAGTTCTGGTCGCGCAAGACGAGGTACTTGGCGCGCCAGAGCCAGCTCGCGAAGGCGTCCTTCTTGAAGCTGACGTACCCGGACCGCACGACCTCAAGAGGCCGCGGCGGCTCAGACGACACAGGAAGCGGGTCGTGCGCCATCTCCTCTCTTCCGAGTCCCCTCCGTGTTACGAGTAGATGAAGGAGGAAGGCAAGTTGAAGAGAAAGGTCGAGGGCGGATGGTGGACTTGAAAGGCAACCAGCATTGGCAATATCAACCGAGCAACCACGGCGCGCCGCCACCGAAACTCCGCGCCCATCCCCTCATTGCCATCCCGCCCGTCTCGCTGCAATCATCCTTCCGTCGGAGATGTATGTATAAGGACAACAAGGCACTCGAGAAGGTGCCGGTCTGTGCCGGCGGAGAGCAAGAGCTTAAACTTAAAGTGTGCAATAAGTACGTGAATATGCACCGGCAACCGGGCCGCACTGTCCGGCGGCGCGCTTGAGCGCTCGAATCGCTGCGCTGAACTCAACCAGAACGATGATGAACAGAGGTCTACAAGCCACTGCGACAATGCTCACAGGCACGGCATCAAATAATGCACCTGTCTCTTACACGATTGAGCTATGTACTCAAGCTTACTTCCTATTCGGTCGCGGTGGGTTGCCACTACCCGATGCGTCGAAAGGACTTTCTCGTCTCGCACCTGAGCGCTTGAGCTCGCTGCCCCTAGGGCATTGGCCGCAGCCCACATGTCATGCTCTATGCGCTGCTGGAGCTGCTCATATGGTTACGATGGGGTAGGACGAGTGTAGTGTGGCTACGGTGGATGTCGGGTATGGTGTACTTCATCTTTACGATCTAGTGTGACTCAATGGCAGTCAAAAGCTCAAGCGCTCATACATCAAAGCTCAGAGTCCCTGAGTCCCCCGCAAACTTCTGCCACTGAGGAGTTCAGATACTCAGCATCTCTGGGGATGAAATGAGAAGTTGATGGTAGTGCATTCATAGTGGCATACCTGGTGGCTTCGAGGTTCGAAGAGCTGGGTGTCCTCGCCGCTTCTTCGCACTTATTTTTGCTGGTATCCTGATTATGACCGAGTCGTAGGCGTGACCTGACGTGACAGATAAGACAGGGGACAATGTACACCAGAAGCAATGTATACCCGAGCTCAACGTCGACCGTCTCTTGTGGATGAGCGGCGAAGTTTATCGCACTCAGAGAAGAATGAACGCCCCGCTCGTCTGTTTGCGTCCCTAGACCGGACCACACAGTCACGCTACGTAAGATCCGCCGATATGACGTGCGGGCCTCCATCGTCATTCCAAAGAGTCCGAATATGGCAAAGACAAGTACTGGCGAGGACCAACGCTGGAAGTATAGCTCGGCTAGGTTGGCAGCCCCGCCAGCCGTGAGGTCTGCATAACTGATGCTCTCTGGTCCCCAATCTGAGTGCACACGCACCCAGCCTTGATAGAAAGGTAATGGACCCCGATGCAGCGGCGGGAGTATGAATAGAACAAGAGACACGATACCCATCGGCAACGTTAGGAGCACATCGATGCTTGCTAGAGCGAGGATACGGAGGTAGTTGGTTCGTGATATCGAGTCGTTGCTTTGAAGAAAACGGTTCAGAACCCGATGTTGACGGTAGAAGATGCGTGCCACGCGCGCTATAGTGAGCGTGGGTCAGAACTATGCCGGTGTGTGAGCGATATAGGTGTGACGCACGATAGTAAACAAGAACGGATAGTAGAGGAGGCGCGACGCTCCAAACTTGCACGAGCAAAACGGCGAGGATCGAATAGTGCACGGCATTTGTACAGCCAAAGCCTTCCTCAACCTGGAAACGAGCTCCTTGTACGATGTAATCTGACAAACACGTCAGTATCAGAGATGCGAATGCGATGCCTTCCCGAGGCAACTCACAGAGGGGGCCTGCGATTAGCACGGGTACGATTAGACCCAATGACCATTCAATGATCAAGTCCCAGCGTCGCTGCAGTATCTATCAGCTTCTGTGAGAAAAGATCAACCTGGGCTTCGCGCCGTACTGCTGCTGTACCGGGCAGCTCCAGAGACCGAAGAGAAGCTATTAGATACAGCCGCCGCGAGATGATCAGGGTTGCCATGGGCTTGACGACATAGCAGACGAGTTGAAGTCGAGATACTAACTCACGACTTCAAAAGTGCATTGCAATACGAGGGAAGATGATTTGCTCACCAATGTCACAATAGATAAGCAGCTTAATATCAGCATTATCTGACCATATAGTAGCGTCGATAGCAACAGTCAGAGTGTCAAGGAAGAGCCAGAAGCACAGGAAAACGATGCCGAGGTTCCACTTTTGCCGGATGAAGCTGGTGAGTAGCACGAGGAGCAGCATCGCTGCCGACAGAATGTTGGCGACGGGATAAAGGGGATAGGTTGGATCCGCTGCGACCATGCTATCGTGGTGTCGGCACTCAGAGTGAGTAACCTACCATCAACGAGGAGCGGCTCCTTATGACTCGCTTCAACCTGTCACACGATGACGCTGGTGCAATTGTCGTATCGTCTACAGGGTAGGAACAGGGATGATGCACGGAATGTGCCAGTCAGTCTTTGCCTTCAATAGGTGGCGCCCACCGTGCGCTGTTCGCGCCCAAAGTAGATTCCGCGGTGTTCTATGAGCTGATCCAGTGACACAGGCATCTGCGTGAGATGAGAACGATCACTGGAAGACGCAGATGGCCGAACCGTGTTCATTAAGATACTCACTGAGAAGGGGGCCCCGTAGAAGTGCGTATATTTGCAGTAACTGCCGTATGAATTAGGTCAAGACGCAGGTAATGCTACCAGAATGGCTCTAGGGCTTTAGTTATACAGGTCAAGGAGCTGACACGCAAGTTGTACGCTCAAGCTTCCAGTCGAGCGGCGGGTCGAGCGGCGCGACATGGCGCCGGACATGCAACGATAACAAGATATCACTTGAGATTCGTAGTTCTCATCTCCCGCTGATGGTCCTGACTGAGTAATCCTAATTGAAAGCAGGCGCACAATAGCATAAACCGGGATTAATACCGAAGTCTGCGTGGTGGGACTGCTCGGCGTTCGACGCGATGTCGAGCGGTCGGCGAACAGTAGGACCAGTGACTCGTGATATACCTATGCCACCCTGAACGTGTCTTCATGACAAGGTGCGACTTTGCGGGGTGGCCAAACATGCGCCCATGATCATGGTTGCAGTCAAACCAAAGTCGCGTCGCGTCCCAAGAAGTTGCTCGCCAGCCGGTCCGCGATCTGCCGGCCGTAGCCGAAGGCTCGTCCCGACATGTGGCGCCGGGAACTGCGTCTTGCTCTTGGCCGCGACCATACTTGACATGTATCTTTGCACTTGCTTTCGATTTTAACGAGAGAAGGGAGCTTTCATCCGTTGCACAAGTCCGAAAGTTTTCATGTCTATTCGCCGCTCGGCTCGACTAGGCGCCAAAGCGACGCCAGCGTCGACACTCGATGGACTCGCCAACTTGCCCAGTACTCGACAGCCAATGTCATCAAATGTGCATTGCGCCGTATCAACTGAGGAGGAGGAAGATGGATATCAGAGCAAGTCAGAAGATGAGTATCAGATGGAACCCGAATACGAGCCGTCTGAAGATGGTACAATGCACAATTCTTAGTCTCGTCAGAGTCACTAACTTGCGATTTAGAGAATGCGGAGGTGCCAAAGAAGGTCGGGCGCTCAATGCGTACTACGCGCGGTGACTCAAAACCGTCGAAGAAGAGACAAGCGAGCAGAACTCCGGCTGCTCGTTCTCGTATACAAGGTCGTCTCAAGGATATCATGTCTATGCCGCTGGATATACTATTCGAGGTGCGCTGCCAACTTTATAGCATTGTGAGCGGATGTTGAAAGGGCCGCAGATATGCTTTCATCTTGTTTCTGCTGACCTCGTACCGCTGGCTCGTACGAGCAAGTTCCTCTGGGAAGTGCTTATGGACCGCCGACATGCTTTCATCTGGAAGACCGCAAGATTGAATGTGCCGGGAGTGGTGCCACCGGATCCTCCTATTGGAATGTCTGAGCCTGCGTGGGCTCGCTTGCTATATGGCGGGTCTGGTTGTTACGATCCCATATGGCAGAGGTCCATTGAAGACCCCAACGAGGCATTGCCCTATTGATGATGGGGGCCCCAGGGAGGCATCGATGCGCGGCGCGCCGAGCGCAATTCCCACGCATAATGATATTTAAATATCATATTTAGTACATCGTGACGCTAGCACTCTCTTCCGGACACTGGGACTCTTGCGGACACAGCTAAGATATATAAGAGTCACGGTCAAGTCCAGCCATTACAAGAGGACGACGGCGTGACAGGTCTTGCGTGACATGCAACGCTAAATATATTGTGTGGTGGCTCAATCGTGGTAAAGATTATAAACTCTCTAGGTACGGCAAGACATATTGACATTAAGCAAGAAAAAAAAGTCCGCGACCAGTACAAGCTACCCAATGTTACTCCTTCCGCATAAGGGAACCTATATCGTACGCCCTACGAGTCCTCGGCGTCCCCGCTTCTCGCCTGGACTGGCGTCCTCATACTCATCAGATGAGATAACAATTGGCGCGCCCGTCGATTCGTCGGACTCTTCGGATAGGTTTGACTCCTCCTCCATTGACACCGATGCGCTAGCGGAGAACGAGTCATGCGAATCGCTCGACGTGACAGAGCCGCCATCCACCGATACCAGCCCGCTATCGCCATCAATTTCCAGGAGCATCGCATCCGCCCTCCTATCAGCCCGCATGCGGAGGTCTACGCCCTGCGCAGCGCTGATTCGACGAATGAAGGGCGAACGAAGAATATTGATAGCCAGAGCGCGGGCATCCTCCAGGCGTCGCATATGATTCTTGTGGGCGCTGTGACAATTGCGTAGTGCAGACAGCAGACGGGCGTCCTGAGCAGCCCGAAGACGACTCTCAGAATGGTGCTCAAGGGCAGATACTGATTGAATTCTTTCCAACCAGCTCTCGAAGTCCGCTGAAGTGACGTTCAGCGTGAGGTCCATCAGGCGGAGGATGTGTCTGAAGCGTACCTGCGGATGGGACGAGCTTTGAGAGAGGAGCAGGCGGCGGGCGGGAAGCATCCGTAGTGTTGGGCACATCAGCCCAGTCCCTCGTACCGTACACTTTGGACTCCAGAGGCGCTTGAGTTCGCGAGGCGGGTATGTTGCTATCGCTCGCTAGCGGTTGGTCCGAGGGCACAGAGTCAAGGCTGTAGCCAGCCAGACCTTGCTTGGCCAGCCAGTTGCCCGTAAAAATAGCGCCATCCGAAGAGAGAGACCTTTTTGGCGAGTGGGAACAACGAGTGGACATGGTGGGAGGAGCAGACAACCTTGTGGCGTCGAAGATCATAAACACGTCCACGTGAGCGTGACAAACGAACACTTGGCGGCAAGTCCAGGCCGCGGACCGACTTGAGCGACTTGAACTCGCACCGCCACCACTGCCTGCATGCCGCCGAAACGCGCTCCAGACTACGGCGACCCTACGAAGCCGCCCGACTTCACTCCTAATTGGGTGGCGGACCGGGTCGAGAGCTTCCTCCGTGACACTCGGGATTCGCGACGTGGGGGCAATGGGATAGCTCGGGGCACCCTCTACCTGCGTCGTCTTCGCTCAGCCATTCAGAGTCTCCACTCGGGGCTTCTTCTGTGGCCTCAGATGCCTCGTCAGCTGCTCGGTTATGCATGGGATCTCTTTCGGGGTCAGGTGGTGCGTAGCTATACACAGCGTTCATTTCTTAAAGTTAAACGATCCCATAGCACGAATTGACCCCGCTCAAATTGATTCACAAAAACTCCTCGCTGTACACCTGGCTCGAGGGCGCGCGTCGTGCTGAAGACATCGACACCAACAAGAAGAACAAGGAATGCCCACACCTTCGACACTATTTGATGGAGAATGGTTGGCCAGATGAACAGTCCGTGCCGTCTGCAGAAGTTCCGGGGAAGGGTCTCGGGCCGGCGCAGTGGTGGAGGGTATTTGGTATGTCAACCGCCAACTGCTGAAGCCATCGAGATGGCGCTAAACATGACGCTTGCAGAGAAAGGTCGGCAATTGACGAAGAAGAATATCAATCGATGGGAAACCGCGCGTCGCAAGACTAATGAGCGCCGGAGGAAGAAGGGCGAGCCCGAGGACTCTGATAGCATACCTGAGGACGACGACGAGGAGGAGGGCTCGGACGACGAGATTAACGAACCCACAGCGTCACCGGAACCACCGCCGCCTCCGAAGCCAAGGCCGAAGCCGAAGCCGAAGCCGAAGCCACAGCCTGCCGCACCAGTCAAGGCAACCGCGCCTAGGCTTCCCAGCAAAACGCCCACCGCCCCTGCCAAACCCCCTCGTAACGCTCCATCGAAGAAGCGCGTGGCAAGCAATCCTCCTTCGCTCAAGGACATCCTGGAGGACACCGCGGACCTGTCCGATTCACCGCCACGTCGAAGGCGTTCTGCTGCGGCTGCCGCCGAGGAAAACGCATACGAGGATGTCACGCAGATCGGCCCTGACGCTGGGGACAACGATGCGGACCCTACGTACGATGCAGAGGCGTCGGACGTATCTGATGAAGAAATCAGAACGCGCGGTCGTAGGCGTTCCATGTCCCGTGGCACGCTCAAGCGGGAGCAGGCTAGTGACGAGGAGGACGAGCTGATGCCCAGCGATCATGACAATCGTACGCCTGCTCGCGAGACATCCTCCAGGGCGTCGGGCACGAAGGCCAAGGCGAAGGCTGCCAGCGACGCGAAGGATAACGTCGAGGACGAATTTGACCTCGGCTTCTTCACGGCAAGGCCGCCCCGCAGCCAGGTCAAACGCAAGCCGTCTGGTTACGCGTCTGGCGCCGGAGATATGGCCGTGGATGACGAGCCTGCTCGTTCGAACTCCCACAAGCCACGCAATGGGGTTGGTCGGCCACAGGCTCAGACGCTGGCATCCTCCGTGCCACCGTCAGCTGCTCCATCGTGGACCGCAAGCAAGCCGCTGTCGACGGGACCACGGGCAAAGTCGGCCCTTGCATCCGCTACGAAGGAAAAGTCTCGGGCGAAAGGGCGAGTTGGGTTCGACGACGAGGTGGATGGCAGCGACGCCGACAACGGGGCGCATGCGCAGCGCGCGCGTTCTGGCAGTGAACCCGGGCCCTCCGACAACCGTCGTCGTCACGCATCTCTTGTCGAAAATGCCGAGGGTGAAATTGTTGAGATCCTCGACACCGACGAGGAGCTGCAGCGAGCGGGGGAGGACGTGGAGATGGAAGATGCGCAGGGTGCTGAACAGGCGAAGTCGATTCGAAAGGGGAAAGCACCGGTGAAGGAGAAGAAGAAGCAGGGAGAGGCGCCTGTCGCATTGCGAGGAGGTGCGGCCGGCACCGCTACTCATCGCGGGGCGGCGCCTGCGCGCCGTGAGGTGATGCCTGCCACAGAAGAGGATCTCGGTGAGTACTTTGTTGGCCCTCATGTACATTAGGTTGACATCTTACAGACCGCGCGCACGCTGGTGTCACCGCCATGGACGTTGACCAACCCGAGCGCTGTCCACAGCCGACTCTTTATGAGCAACCTCGTTTCCCCGTCTCTCGACAACTTCCCGCACACGAGCAGCCCGCTTCGACCCCGGCGTTGACGCATCCTTCTGACGTCCAACAAGCGCCGAAGGAGGATCCGATAGCGACATTGACGACCGCCATCTTCATGCTCCGCGACACTGTGGTAGAGCTTAAGGAGGAGCGAGCGTCTCGCGACAATCCCCCCGCCTCTTCTCGCTCTCTCGCCAGCGCTCCCGATACGCTGGCACTTCCTCCCTCCGCGGCGCCCGCTCGTGATGCCTCCGTCAGCTCAACTGCGAACGTCGACATCCCGCCAACTCAAGTTGGCACACCACAAGTCCTTGCACAAGCGCCCGCGCAATTGCAGCAACCAGAACCATCCGAGAGTGACGAAGATGATCCGTTTGTGCAGCGGGTGGCGTCAATATACGCGAAGAACGTGGCGGCCATGACGGAGGATTTCAACCGGTTGGGCAAGGATCTCAGAGGGGACGTAGAGCGTTCGCTGGCGGGTCAGAACAAGGCTCTCGAGCAGCATTCAAAGCAGCTTGAGACTCTCGAAGCGAGCCAGACAGCGTTGGCCACAGGTCACGCTGAGCTCGACAGGAAGCACACGGCGCTCAACCAGAAGTACATGGATTTGAGCGCGACGATCGCGCACATGAAGGAGGAGAGGGAGAGGGAGAGGGAGAAGGAGAGGGAGAGGGAGAAGAAGAAACGAGATCTTCGGGCCAAGAAGAAGGACGCAAACAACGGCGATGTCGAGATGGCCATGGATGTAGAGCCGAGTCGGTCTGGGGAAGCCCGGATGGCGGTGGATGCAGGCTCGCAGAAGGAGGACAAGGTGGCGACGACAGTCACGAGGCGCGCGAGTCCGGCAAACGCGCCACCTAGTGGTCCTGTTGCGACATCCGGCGCTGTTCCCGCCACAAGTATCTCTCCTTCTTCCCTCGTTGCTGCTCCTGGCCTCCCCGCAGCGCGTCTCAGTTCTGCGCTGGCACCACAGTCCGCGCTCCCGTCCGCGCCGGCTCCTGCGCCCGTGCAGGCTCCTGCGCCGGCTCTCGCACCAGCGCCTGTTCTCGCGGCTCAACCCGTGCCTGCTCCTACTCCTGTTCTCACGCCTCAGCCCGCGCCTTCTCTCGCTCCGGGTCCTGCGCCTGCGCCTGTGCTCGTGCAGCAGTCCGTGCCATCTCCCGCCCCTGTCCCCGCCCCTGCCCCTGCCCCTGCTCCTAGCCCTGTCTCTCCTGTGTCAGGAGTCGCAAACGCAGCTCCCATGCCTCCGACAGCTCCCCTTTCCAGCTCTGTCTCCGGTATGCCAAATCAGGCAGAGCCGTCGAACGCTCGCAACACCGATGCGACACGCGTGACAGGGTTGTTTGCTCAGCCTCAGGCGAACAGCCAGCCTGCTTTACCAACTGCGACTGGGACTGGTACTCAAACACCCGCAGTGACGTTCCCCGGCGACGAGTTCATGGGTCCCAGTGATGCCGATGCTCAGGTACTTGCCCAGGAGCTACAAATGCGCAGTCCCAGTCCGGCACGGGATGCAATGGATGTCCAGGACAGCGCTGCTGCAGAGGGCGTCGAGGATGGCGAGATTCCCGAGGAGGATACGTTGATGCAGCACCTGACGTTGCCCGAAGACAACAGCCGCAAGCGGAAGGCGCCTGCCAGCTCTGGCAGCGGTTCTCAGAAACGGCCCCGTCGCCCGGACCCTATATTCGAGAAAGGTGTTCCTCCCCCGCCTATGCCCGACCCCGGCCCGGGCGGGTATGGCCTCCGCAAGCGTTAAAGGGTCTGTTTTAAGGAGATGTCCCCCATAGCTGTTGCTCTCCCGCCGTCCGTCTGTTTTCTTGCACTGGTAATCATCGAATCATTCCTGCGTTGTTTCTGGACATTTACTCTATCCTCACGATCACTGATATCTTGCAATGGCTACAAGTGTATATACCCTGCTTTACTATCTTGGATAATTCATCTCACTTGTAGCTTCTGTTGCCGATGAGCCTGCGAAGGGTTAGGGGACAAGATAAGACGCGATCACGCATCAGTACGTCACGCAGAAGAAAGTCACGTACCAAGGTAAAATCCTTGAGGACGGATTGAGACAGCTTGGTTCTCCAGCCCGGCACTTACTCGAAGTACAAGCGCGGTTGTCTAGGCAAAGTACGATGCCTCTGTGCGTCAGGAGCGTTTCGCAGTTGCAGCGATGCCTTTGAGAAAGGGAAGAGGAGAAGAGCCAGGTCTGATCACGCATGACAGCTCAGTTATGCGTGATTCTTGAGGGTCTGATCACGCATGACACCCTAGTTATGCGTGATGA
>KV424930.1:0-14984 GCA_001632445.1 Peniophora sp. CONT | reverse complement strand
GACAGCCGGAGTGTGGGTGACCGTGGGCCGATTCCCTCTTGGTCGTAGGCGTTTTGGCAGTCTCGAGGGGCAACCTCGGACTGCATTCCTGTATCGCGCAAGACCCGAATGGGCAGGGAGCGGTTACGCCCCGGATGGCGTGCAGGTTGGCCTTCGCACTCCTCCCTTCGATGGGCAAGGCTTCGTGTTCGGTGGCAGTGTTGCAATGGATGAGGGTGTGAGGTTTCCGGTGCAACGAAAGTATGTGCACACAACGCAAACGCGGCGTGTCGTGTGATGGTACTCGGTCGCTATGTGCGCACTGCGTGGCGAACGAGAAAGGGTTTGAGCTATGAGATCCTCAAAACTCCACATGTTCGCCGATGTGAATGCATCCTGTCAGCAACGAGGCGCCCCTGCCCGCCACACCGCGTGGCAAGAACAATCGTTATCAAGAATGAACATGCAGGGCGATCATTCATCCACTTTACTGGAAATCGGGGACAATGGAAGTCTGCTGGACATTCGAGGCCTCATTGCAGGAAGGGCATGACTCGAGACAAACGCGCGCAGAAGACGACAATGAGATTCTAGCTTAGCTCGACAGATTCGGCTAGATGACTCTGGTGTGGTTCGCTCCTACTACATCCTATTGTCCGGATGTATGAGATATTATATGAACCCGCCGATACGGCCACCTGCAAGCAACCCGGGCATCCGCTCTCTCGCAGTAAACTCGCCCTTCAATGGCACCTTCGCCGCAGGACGACATGACTACTGCTTCCGATAACAAATCTGGCGGTGAAGTCCCGGTCGAGTGCAGAGGCTGGGCTTTGATTCGGGCCTATTGCATCGCAGATAGGGCACCACTCTATCCAAAGATTGGCCAGCTGACTAGTCTGGACATCGCGACACGCAAGGCTGTTACAGATGATCTCACGAAGCTTGGCCTTCCCGACGAGTGGCTATCCCTTCTTCGCAAGGAGACCGCTGGCAACTACGGACGCGCTTTGCCCGGGACATACGAAGTGCTTACCAAGTCGATTGTCGCTTTGAACGATGTACGTGCTGTGTTCATTGGGGTCTTCAGACCGAGGCTGACATCCTATGAATGTCAAGCTGCCCATCAAGCGCTCCATCCAGGCTCTGGTCGATCTGAGCGCACGTCAACAAAGCGCACAGAAGCTGTACGTGCATTTTGATACCACATCTCCACGGAAGCTCTAAACTAACCCATCGTCGGAAAGGTCTGCGGTCGCATTGTGAGATATCGTAAACGGGATTCAAATAGCACTAGCACTTACTGTGACAAACAGATTCTTTCTGACGAGGGACTCAGACGGGGTATTGATGAACCCCCTTACTCTCGGGGAGGATGTATGCCCGTTGGCAATCGCCGTCGATCCTCGTACAGCGAATCGTGTACTTCAAGAGCATGCCACCGAGCTTTTCAAGCTTCGCCGTGCTAACTGTGACGGTATTCGCAAGGAATTCCAGCCGGTAAGTCAGTCTGAACTCTGCAGTTGCGATTGAACTGCACTGACGAATGTAACCGAGCAAAGACTTCAGCGCCCAGTTCGACGATGACCACTACCATGGCGCCAATGATCCCGGCGGCAACAAGCGAGCGTCCCAGCGGAGTGCGGGACGTGCAACGATTGCTGCGCCAGCTTAACGAGAGCGAGGCTTTTAGATCCATCCTTTCGCAAGGGCAGCAACAGTCTTCATTGTCTGTCGGTGCAGAGCTGGCCCGGCAGCATGAGCTCGAGGAACAGCTGGACAAGACTACACGCCAGCTTCGCGACGTCCAGGGGGAGTTGGGTCGACAGAGACAAATGGCCGACTCTGCCAAGCGGGAGTATCAAAGCAGCCTCCAGCGAGTTGAGGGGGAGCTCCGCCACGTTGAGGCAAGGTTGGAGGAGTCCGAGACCGCCAAGCGCGGTTTAGAGAACAAATTGAAGCGGCAGGGCGAAGAGCTGGAGGAAAGTAAGCGCACGATCAAGAAGATCAAGGAGTGCGTTATATGAATATGCATTTCGAATATCTATGCAGTTTGACCATGTTGTAATTAGTGTAGTGAGCGAACAAGTAATCACATGTCACAGATCATGATGGTTTGGGAAGAACTCAAAGCGCGACAGACAGCGGCGAGGAGCGGCACCGCTGACGGCCCGGCGGGCCCGGAGACACACCGTGGCAGGTCGCGGTCGCAGCACTCGCGCAACCTTCCTCTTGCCCTCATGCCTCCATAATGACAATTGATTCCCTCTCTTTTGATCTCTGTGATGACAGGTGCTTGACCTAAGAACTGGAACTCTCGAAGTCGAGCAGGCATATTCCGTCGCTTGTACTGGATGTACGGCGATCTATGCAGAGCGCGCCCTTCTCATGAAGGCGCCACCTAGACTCGGCAAACAATCGACAGAGATGAAACTACCTATATGAGTGCAATGGCTCGCAAAGATTCATGGTTATGGGAAGTCCTTCATAGACTCGCAGCATAGCCTAGCAGTGCGTTTCGTCGTACTCAATCTTGCCTTCGTGACCGAGAACTAACGGATTTGAACGTAGTTCTGATGTCTACCTACCCACATATATGCATCCCATGCACTCAAAAGACTGAATATTCTGGACCACTTTTTATCGTGACATGGACAGATAGATTGCACGAGCCTATCATAAACACTGCCATACGTCCCTCAGCTTATACATCGTTGACTGGAACTCGGATACCCTCGACCATACTTCTCTTCACTGCCTCAACGTGCTTCCTCAGGAGAAGAGCGTCCTCGAACGTCGGATACTCTCCCTCGTCGCCACGCGCGTACTCAACCCAAGCCCTACCCGTGGCGCCGCCGAACTGCGCATTCTCCTCTTCGAGCGCAATCTTTTCGCCATTGAAGAACAGCGCCACGGGCGGTACGAAATGAGGGAAGCCGCCAACGGGAGTATCCGCGCTGGTCTCGACGCGCAACTGGCCCTTTGAGCCCTCGATCAACCAGACCAACGTCGGTGTGGTATTCTTGGTGTCGATCGGGATCGTGCGCCAACTACCGCTGAACAGCGCACCGGACTCGAATGTGCCGCTCACAGCGTACTGGTCTGGCACCTTCGCCTGCACACTCTTCGCTTTGGGGTCCATCGGAGACTCGCCGACTTTGATGACGGGTATGCCGATCGTCGACACCGCGGAAAGCGACGCCAGAGGACCCAGGGCGCGCGTGATCATGGACAGGTTGTGCCCGAGCCAGATGTTCGTGAGCGTAGCGCCTTGATCAGGGTCTGTAAGGTACTCTGCAGACGACATAACGAAGGGCGTCCAGTACGGCGGGAAAGAAAGCTTAGAAGCAATCTGTATATGTGTGTCAACTCTCCATGACCCAAAGACAGCGTGAGCTAACGTACCCATGTGACGTTGAACACAGTTCCTATCTTGCCCTCTGCGATAATCTCGCGGATCCTCCTCACGACGGGCGTCTGCCAGCCCTGCAGACCTACAATCGTCCGGACGCCCTTCTCCTGCGCCTTGGCGACGAACTCCTTCGTCTCATTGATGGTATTGCCGACCGGCCACTCCACGTAGACGTTGCGACCCTTCTCGAGCAGCGGCAACACAGCCGTACGATGGCTAGGCGGGTTCACCGAGACCGCGACGAGGTCAAGCTCATCGTTTGCTGCGATGGCATCCGTCGGGCCATGGTACGCACGCACAGTGGTACTCGCGAGCTCGCTGAAGTGCTTGGCGCTCTCGGACGCCGAGGTCGATGAAGAAGTGCTCAGCGCCACAAGAGAGTACTGGGAGTTAAGGGGTTCGGAGAACAGAGGAGGCGCGAGCCCAAGTGCGGCCCATCCGCCGGATTTGGAGAGTCCCACGAAGCCAATGCGAATAGTCATGCTGAGTAGAGATCGAGTGAGCGCCAGTGATGGGTGCTTTTTGCTGAGGCCCGTATTTAAGCGTGCGAGTAGCTTCCTCCGTTGGGAGAGCATCAGCACACCGTACGAAATTTCTACCATAGACTCGACGCTGAGTGAGCATCGGATAGATGTGTGGATGTAAAAGCCACTGTAACGTGCAGTGTCGCGGCCTGCACGCAATAGACGGTATGTGGAGGTGTTGCTTGAGATGGGCGAACATACGGTACTTGATGACGCGGCGGCACTGTGTCAAGTCCGTTTGATCTCGGGAAAACGCCCAGCTCCTGGCTCTGCCACCAGGTCAGTACTTATTAGAGTGAGTACATTGAGAAACACGGGAATTATCCCGTTGACTGGAAACGCGGCGCGTACAATTCCCCACGGTTGCAGTCAGCACATAGTAAGGCAGGTTCCAAACGCAACCCGGCGCGTGTCACAGCGTGAGCGTGACCCCGCCTCCAAGCGCATGGCAGCCTTGCGTACTTGTTTTGAGACAATCCAACCGGGCAGGGCGTTTTTGTATGAGCGAATGCAGATATTTGCGCGAAGGGTTTTTTCTTGCAATCGCTTCCGGTATTGCCATTCGTTGTCACGTCGCGCTGTGACTAGCGAATTGCGTTTGGAACCTGTCGGGCTGGAATGCCGACAACGGCGCGATGTCAGCCCAACCCTTCTTCCGCTACGCTCATGTCGATCCTCGCTAGATGAAATGCTCCCAGCTTTCCGCACCACGTCTAACATATCGTGATCCAGGTATAAGTACCAACCGGAGCTTCATCATGCTACAATCTTGAGCCTTGCGGGATCTACGGGTCATGCCTGGCTCATGCGTTGATGCGCGCCGCAAGTCAGAATAGAGCGGAGCAAAGAGGGCGTTTCGACGAGTGATGGCGAAGCGCTTCATGCCAGGCCCCCCCCTAACTCACGGCGATGTTACATTTTAATTTACACGGATGCTGACCCCTTCTGAGGCGCATCACTCATGATAATGTACACGGACGCGGCTGAAACCAGCAACACGTCCGATTTACCATCCACCCAAGGAGGATCCGTCTGTGGCGAGCACCGATGGTAGTTTACACGCAAGTGCCCTCCGAGCAAGCTACCAAACGCGGCCAAAGGCCGCGCGCAGAAGCGCGTGGCAATCCGGGCGCCGGGCCGGATTTTTGACGCGTAAATCGAGCTCTAGTCGCCAGCGACGTTTGATGGATAATGTACACGGAAGATGCCCATCTTAGGAGGTTCCGATTTTAATGTACACGGATCGTCCCAAAAGGTGTCTACACGGAAGTGGCCGAAAAGGCCCATTTTGACATCGGACCTCCAAGGCGACTAGGGGGGGGCCTTTCATGCCTCATGCCTCACGCATTACCCCTGCTTCTGCACCGAGACTACGAGCAGCTTCAAGAAATCGAATGGCAAACATGTGTAGTCCACGCACAGCATGACACTTGTTGCTACATCTTCGATACTGTCTTTGGGACTAAGGCGTTACCATTGTTTCGGTGCAATGTGCGGGAATGCGCCAGCGTCTACATCCCGTTCTAGGCTTCCAGTGCGTTCTAAGAACGGTTCTATGATTCAGACGCTACTTATGTGCCTTCGGGTAGAAATCTTCTGACCGCCGCGTGGCCTGCGGCGTGTCCTTAACCCTTTGCTTGCAGCGTGTCCCTTTCGTCCCTCCTGCCCTCATGTCAACCGACCGCGCCAACAGAGACAACGACCCGACCACAACTTCGGCATACATGTCCACTCCAGATATCTGCGAGAGAGTGGCATCTGCGTTGGACAAGGTTCTGTCAAAATACTTCGAGGAGCGTGACGAACTTTCCCGGGCGTCGAGGACGAAGATGCCTCCGGACACCAGCAAACCCGACCCTGCGCTTGATAACCTCTTCTCGAAATACTGGGAGGAACGAGATGATCTCTTTAGAGCAAAGACGTCTACGGACAAGTTCTGGGGTACCTACCTGCGTGCCATGAAAGATGAAGACGAGGCACGACCGAAGTATTGGGAGGGAAACACCGGGAGCATCTTGACCTTCGTACGTTGTATTAACTATAGTGTGTAACAACCCACTGATGCATTTTGATTGTAGACTGGTCTATTTGCTGCGACTGTCGGCGCCTTCCTTATCGCAAGCTACCCATCGCTATCCTCCAATCCTAATGATGAGACCACAATGCTGCTCAAACAACTTCTTGCGGCTACCACAAATACATCCGTGCCTGTCGACGTGCCATTTCAAGTGTCTACGAATGCTCTTATCGTGAACTGTCTATGGTTTTGCAGCCTTTTGATATCTCTGGCCTGCGCTTTACTGGCGACCCTTATCCAGGATTGGTCTCGAAATTACACTCGCGATATCAATCGGCGTAGCACTCTAGATGAGAGCGTGTTTAGCCGCGCATACAATCATATCTATATCCGTATGGGTGTCAATCGCTATGGCATGGACGAGGTCGTGGAAATCATGGTCGCCATGATCCATCTATCTGTTGCTCTCTTTGCCGGCGGTCTACTCCTATTCCTTTTCCCCGTCAATCGCATCGTGGCTTATTGCGTGACGTCTATCATCTCTTTTTTTGTCCTGGCATACTGCACTGCCAGCTTGTTATCAGTTCTCAACACCGATTGTCCTTACAGAACACCCTTGACTTATCCTCCTGTCCTCATCCCATGGCTTGTCAAATATAGTCTCAATTACATCACGCATCACATCGTGCCACAGAATTGGCGTCCGCTGACCAGATATCTGGCATCGATCAAATTCATCCGCAGCAGGAGACAAAAATATGATACTCCCGAGCGCTTCCTGTCTGTTTCGCGCTTCAAGTTCGTTTGGGAGAACACCAGCCGACAGATGTTGGAAGGCGATCTTCAAGATTTACTTCAGGGAACAATGACAAGCCTCGCTTCGATGTCTCCAGATGACTGTGTCAAATGCATCACTTATCTTGGTCGCGACGCACAACTTCTACTCAGCCTACACCCTACAGGCTCGGATCGGTCCATGCATGTGAAGTACACAACGGCTATTGTGGGTTACCAGATGGCTTGTTTGCTATTTCAGAATGTCTACAAGGACTACATGATGAAGCGTAACGTGAATGCAGAATATCTGAAAAGACTTCTCGAGATCGTGCAATCCGGAGCCAAGAGTCAGTCGATTGCTGTGCAGCCACACAACGACATCTGGGCCTTGCTAACGACCCTTTGTCTCTTCCACACGCGCTGGTTCCTTCTCCGTTTGTCTAATAATATCAGTCACGTCATTATCTGGCCTGGCTGGGTACCCCCAAACCCGTGGGATATTCTATCATCATTGCAGCCTCGTGCCGAAGAAAGCTTGATCACCCTTCACAACCACGATTGCTGCCCCTCTGCTCTCCAAGAGACACGTCGGCACTCACTTGCAGACCATGTGGCAGCACGTAATGCATTGACAATGATTGCACGGCTACTGAAGGCAGACACATCAGAGCGAGATCATCTGCTCACTATCCACCTCGAGTATGCGCGCATATGTCAACAGGGATCGCCATTCACTGAGTGGATCGCCCACTATCCCAATACCAAAAGTCGACATATGGCGTCTCGCGAGTTTATCGATGTGCTATGCTCCGCTGAACTGCATTCATGGATGAAGTTTGGCAGTGACTTCAGCGAGGTACCCCTACCTGAAACGCAACAAGGGCGCTTACTTAGGACGGCTGTCCCCGATACCGATATGACGTTCATTGGCGTTCTCCGCGAGCTTGCGGAGCGCGTGACGTTTGACTACCTCCACGTAGGCAGTTCTCCGAGTCAGATGGGCGATTGGCCGAGAACTTCATCAATGCCAATTCGTAGTCAGGCATCCTTGTTCAATCCCAGATCTAGCAGTCGACAGGTCTTGGCTCCTTCTCCCGGGCATGGTTCCATACCGCTCACCCCCCTATAGTCTGTTGCACGCCGGCATGATAGTTTAGTACCACTGACTCTGCCTTCCGATATCGCATTTCATATCCGGTTACTAGTACAGAAGTTCGAGTTACTGCATAACATTAAGGACGAGAATATAAAATCATCATCCAAGTCCTTACGGTACGGAGAGTATCGACTGTCGCGTTGGTCGCATTTGATCCTACTAAAGTGCAGTGCATCTGAGTCCGAGTCCACGTTGAGATCGCACGGCTTCGTCCTGGTACATGCTCAAACCCCTTGTAGAGCATGCCTGCCTATTGTACGCCTCGGGGGGCTCGCGGGGTCGTCCGAGGCGGCCCGTTCCCATTTCCGCCAAGAAAACCGTCCTCCCGACTCATGGGTCTCTGGCGACCCATGCCATACACTACTGTCTGCCGAGTGTCTAGATCTTCACGACGTTCAAAGTGCTCCTTGTTATGAATATCACTTGTAAGAAGTTACACAACATGGTATGTCATTTTATGCCAGACTTGATCCCTTTTCTTCCTCTTATGCATGAAGGCTAAGTGATAGCAAGTGTTAAAATCAATGGAGAGGACGAGCAGTGTTATGTGCCGACTACACATGTTCCTGTATCACATCCCAAATTCGAACAGTCTCGTCATATGAACCTGAAACAACGCGCGTGCCATCTGGAGAGAAGGCCACAGAGTAAATCGGACCGTCATGTCCTTCGTATGGCTTCCAAACCAATTGCCCGGTCTGTACATCCCAGATCCGAATGGTCTTGTCGTACGAAGCTGAGACTATGCGCTTGCCATCTGGACAAAAGGCGACGGAATAAATCTGACCATCATGTCCTGTATATGGCGCGTACACCAACTTCCCCGTCTTTACGTCCCAAATTCGGATGGTGTGGTCTCCGGAGCCCGAGACGACGTGCTCACCACTCGGGGAGAATGCAACGGAAAAGATGGGACCGTCGTGCCCTTCAAATGGTCCCCCTTCCATCTCTCCCTTCTTAACATCCCAAATCCGAACGGTACAGTCCTCGGAGCCCGAGGCAACGCGGTCGTCGTCTGGTGAAAAGGCGACAGAGTATACTGGACCATCGTGCCCTTCGTACGGCTTGCCCACTGTCAGACCCTTGACCACATCCCAAGCCCGAAGTGTGCCGTCCTCAGAACCCGAAACTGCGTGTGTACCGTTCGAGGAATATACAACGGCGTTGACGTAGCCATCGTGTCCTTCGAACGGCTTCCTTGCTGTGTTGCCTGTCTGTCCATCCCAGAGTCGAATCGTACGGTCGTTTGATCCCGAAATGATGTGTTCGCCGTCGGGTGAGAATGCAACGGATCTGATGTAACTGCCGTGCCCTTCGATCACACTCGCCACCGTCTGTCCCGTCTCTGTATCCCAAATGCGGATGGTCTGGTCCTTCGATCCAGAGACGATGCGCTTGCCATCCGGCGAGAATGCGACTGACCAGATCAGTGATGTATGACCGGCCAGTACTATATTTTAGAAGAATGAGATGGTGGTTTCTAAACACAAGGATGCGGAGTACTTGCCGTGGACGGTGTCCGTCAGTCCTACCAAGAATTGCAGAATGGACTGAGGATGTTCACCGAATCTTCTTTGTAGACAGGGCATCAATGCCAGCTGTTCCTTTTGATACGGCATCCCCAGACGTATCGGTGAGAACGCATTGTAGGTACTTTTGAGGGCAGCCAATATATCGTAGATGTAGACAGCGGAAGTAGCAATTGGGCGATCATCCTCTAGCCGCCGAATAATCTCCTGGACGACTAATGGACGGTTGTGTCCTGCATTCCAGTTCAGACATAGTAATTTCGCAGTAGATTCGGAAAGAGAGGTACCTGACAGGTGTGCGTGCAACAGCTCAAGCTGCGTGCGCCGTCTATCGCCGTCGGGATCAATCTCCTCACAATCAATATACTGGTCCGTCAAGCCTTCCATCCTGATAGAGAAGTCCAATTCCATCCACGTATCGCGAAAGATGTCATCTTCTTCCCAGGTTTTCACCTTACGCCAGAACTTCGTGGGATGGAGACGAGCAAAGGGTGGATGTGCGCGAGTCAGCCACATGGAGAAACCATATCGGCCGCCGACAGAGACATGGATTCTCTGGCCTTCCTTGATGGCACGTCGGCTGACGATATCAGACCTTATGCACAAGTTCGGGCAGATTAGACATACCTATTGCTTGTCCCGTTCCCCAGAACAGGCACAAGGAAATTTATCGGAAAAGGCAACGCAACTGTTATGAAGAGATTCTCCCAAAACAGCCTTCCCAGTCGTCGACGGTATCGATTGGTAACGAACTTGCCACCTTCAGCAAAAAAGTATGCGAGGAAATCGAGGCGAAGGCCAGCAGTGGATGCCTCGTGGATCATCCATCCAAGAGATGGACGCGTAGGACTGAAGGCTGGAGAATGGTCGTCGCCCTCCCTGTGTGAGTCTTATCAGCAACCCATGCGACCATCAAAGTTAGGACACTGACAGGTCATAGTGCGACCCTGCGAACCATACCTCCTTCGTGTGGTTCGTATTCTGCGACTCC
Organism: Peniophora sp. CONT; assembly: GCA_001632445.1. Lineage (NCBI taxonomy): Eukaryota > Fungi > Basidiomycota > Agaricomycetes > Russulales > Peniophoraceae > Peniophora > Peniophora sp. CONT. The sequence goes on along the minus strand of KV424930.1, from coordinate 4,599 downwards.
ATCGCTGACTGTGAGGTTCTCCTTTGTGCGGGCAGGAACTTGACATCGGGTTCGTCAAGCGCAAGGGCATGTCGGAAGTAACAGACGTGCTTCATACCGTCAGCCGTCCCTGCGAACAATGAGCCTGGGATGCGCGTCCTATCTTGTACAATCCCAATTGAGGGGACCGTATCCCTGATTTGTGGCTTCGTTGAATGAAAACGTAGAGAAAAGAGCCTGACAGACGCACCATGCGCCGACAAAGTGTACCTTGATACAACGCGAATACCTATTCTTGAAATCCCCGGTTGTCGTGGGTCGTCTGAGAATCTCTGACGTCCATAAGTTGGCATATAGCGTGAAGGCACTGGAGATGAATAAGTTAGCATACCGCGGTGTGGAAAGTTCATTCACCAGGCTCACGATGATATGTGTTCCTCCGAGTCGTTGCCCCGGTTAACGAGCCCGACCTATAGTACACCAGTAACAAGCTAGCACACGGAGGCAACAATCAAGAGGCAACCCGATGCACCTTGTCTATTATGGCGGATAGAACGCGGACTTGATACGCTCCACGGGAGAAGCCTGCATAAGTTTGAGAGCCTGTTACGATAGATCCGAGAGCTGCGCGTCACCGAAGAGGAAGATGCAGTCGCCGTCTTCATAATTCTCCACCAGCCAGATATACGCTTTGTGTACGATAGTGCCAGTGTTTCTGGAAGCTTTTAAACATATGGCCTTTAAGAGAAACCAGAAACCGGGGAGCCGCACAGTGCGATGACGAGATTATTCGGCTTGCCGAGTACATCCTTTAGATTGTACCACGCTGACCGTAGTGTACGTGAGGGTTTAGGCACTCCTTCCTCATCGTTATACCGAGCACGCTGGTGATCGCCTTCTCCTTGTAGAACAAGATCATAGAGCAGCTTGACGTTGGTGTTCTGCCAGGTGTTGAAGATTAGCGACAGTAAACGACGTCAGCACATATCTGCATGACGCACCCTTTTACCCGACCGGTTGGCAGCGCCATCTATGCATACGACCAGGTTCCTGCCGCTCTTACTAGAGCACCCGCAAGCTCTCACTTGCATTGACGACGAGCGACCGTTTGATGGACCTTGCATGGGGCTAGGATTAGTCGCCGAGCCTAGTCCACCCAGACCAATCATCAGCATAGAGCCAGACGTCCACAGAGGTTACTCGCCGGATGCCATGGTTGAGATGGAGATATGACTGAGACCACAGGAGGGCCGGAGGTGGTGGGAAGAGACAAGCAACGACGCATGGCTGACCTCAATCGATCTCTGGCGTATCGATGCACCAGACGCCCGTCGCTTTGCTCTCAATCTGTGTGGCAGTCGTGGCAAAGGGTTGCCCAAAGATGGTGAACAAACCACATGTTGTTCCGCACTGTCAGCAGGGCGCCTAAGAAGCCCTTTCAACTTCTGGCAGCGCGTAATATTACACTACTACTCCCATTCGCTGAGCGTAACGTAGCAGTCTATACGCGCTATTTGAGCGCTTATATGCACTCGCGGCCTGCACCTTCATCATGCCAGATGGCAAAGTTGCGCTCAACCAAACGAGATATGCAAGAAGGGGCGCTATGCAAGGCTGCCAAGATAACATGCTCAATCATTAAGCAGTATAAGTACGTCACTCACACGCAACGATGATAGTAAGAATGAGCGGCCGAAATGGTGGCTGAGATGCCTGAGTATCACTAGAATATGAGTGTAGGACCCAAAGAGCTCTTGACTCTCGTACGCGTACAGAGAAGATGTCAGGCGAGAGATGCGCCCCTATTAATATCTTGGCGCTTACAAAGGGGGGCGGTGTTACACCGCTGTCAAACAAGGATACATCAGCGCCTAGGACCGTGTGGGGGGCGAGAGTTGATGACTGACACTTACGACATAACGTTTACTTATCTTCTTCGAATGGCATTCCACGCCGAACAACCTGTTGGGTAGAAGCAAGAAAAGAAGTAGATGAAGTATAAGCACGAGGTGGTCGCTTGTCAGAGCCACGAAGCACCCCCGCGCGCGCGGACAACCGCTGGCCATATCCTTCCCGGAACTCAGAAGCAACCAAAAGAACGCCAGGACTGTTTCAACTCCAAGCACAATACTGACTGGTGCAGAGCGCGCGCCTATTCAAGCGCACTCTGTTATGTGGGAGCATGGGTTTCTTGGTACGTGTCCTTTAGACTTGTCAATTCTCGTAACCTATATGCAGATGACGAGCGCAGGCGATTTCATGAAACTGACGAATTGGCGTACACGGACGGCAAGCCTACCCACGCAGAGTGCGCATCAGGCTCCTTTGATCCTGTTCCCGCATCTCTCCTTGTGCCTACCCTTACTCCAATCACTGAGAACACTTCCATTAGCCACATTGTCTTGGAACCACGAGCGCACACGTACATCTTTTGACAATCTCGTCCGCAATACTGTGCCTCCCCGCACCCCTGGCACAGCTTCAGCGTTATACCATCTGGCGGCTTCACCGTACTCCATCTACACGCCGCCCACGAGCAAAACGTCCTTCCTTCTCGCCTGTTCCGTCGCCTCTCCTTCTCAGCATCTAACCCGCACGACACGCCAAAGGCCTCCCACTGCTTCAACAACCCAGCAAACTGTTTACTACTCTCCCCGCTTCCCGTAGCGCCGTTTGTTATGCTACGCGCATTTCCTTGGGCGATGTAGTGCGCAACTTGTAGACGAGCGAGTGAAGGCCACCATATCTCCTTAGCGCGAGCTTTCATGTCAGACAAGAATGTTCGGGCGTGGGCGCGTTTATCCTTTCCAAAGGCTACATCGTCTGCACTTTCGGCAAAGACGTGGATCGAGGCGCGTAAAGAGCGACGTAGTTCTGCGAGACACTTAGTATGATTGTATGTGAAGAAAGGAGATAAATAGCGACTCACGCGGTTCAAAGTATGAGTTCGGAGCCATGTTGACGCCGCGCGTGAGTACATCGATGATGTATCCGCCAGGGACGGGTACGTCGGGTTTCCGGAGCGCGCGGTCCAGCGATAAGTCCACAGAGCAAAGACTGGGGAGCAAAGAGTGTCAGCATATGTAAGATAACCGAAGCCTACTCAAATAGAGCTTACTGCATCAGTACGAGAGCATTTTGGTACATAATCGCGCGAAATTTGTCGCCATTCTCGGGAATACAGCGACGCTCAATAGCTTGCGCAACAGCATCTACGCATTTGTGCTTAATGAAGTACGGTCGCAATAACGCAGTCATTCCCATCACTCTGAGCGCTTCAAATAACGCTGCGGCGTATCGGTCCGATATCTCCGGGCGCTTGAGATCCTCCAGGAGTCGCAACATGAACGCGTCTGCGCCTACGCCGTCGATGATGGCCTCTCGGACGTACTCCGGAGTAGAGAAGTTCAGAGGACCTGAAGATTGTACGAGACGCGTGTGGTACTCGAAGGCGGTGTCGAACATGTTGAGGCGGTATGGGACAGTGAGCCAGACGTGGAGGACGAGCTTGAGTACAATGTCGGGTATCACTGCCGGTTCTGCACGGTCGCATACTGACGAGGATGTAGGATGAGTGATGGTATACACGTGCAGAAAAGAGGCTTACAGTGCATGAACAACAGCACGAGCGAGACCACAGGGTCCTCTTCGTCGATGATGTCCCGATAAAACGTGAAGGAAAACGGTAGCCGCGCCCGGTTCTTCCACATTGTCTCGCCAACTTTCTCCACGGACGCAACGACGCGCGCAGCGGCAGCCTTCTCGCGTCTGCCGGGACTGGGGTGACTGTGGACCCAGTTGATCATGCGCACGAGCCCGCGAACGATAGACGTGGATATTTTCTACGTCGTATGAGAAATCATGGACAACACAACAGAAAATGTATGCGCACCCAGTGCTCGTCGTAGAAATCGTCCCGAGCGAGGATCTCCAGCATAAGCTTTTCGAGATGCAAGTCCAGCACCGTAGCATATGTATCCGGGTCGACCTCTTTCATTTCTTCCGTGAACATCATCCAATATGTGAGCTCTTCGAATGTCTTTCTATCTCGGCGACTCAAAGGTCCGGCGCTCTGTGCGCGTACGGTGTAGGCATCGCGGAAGTCATTGAGCGAGTAGGTGTAGGTCTCAGCGCGACCGTCTGCGTCGGTGTACGAGCCGAGCAAATGCCTATCAGGAGGGACAGACATGTGAGTTAAGACTGTGAAAGATCAAAAGGTGGAGTTTATTGAGCTGACCATCGCAGTTGAAAGCAGAGAGTCCGCGGACATCATGCAGATATCATGGTCGACATCAACGCGCGCGCACGACTCACGGACGCCGCCGCGGTCCGGACCGGCCGGGTGCCATTGCAATGTACTTCGTTGAATGCCCTCATTGACAAGTTTCTCCCCTGCCCTCATCTACTTTGCGATACCTTCCTCATTTGCCCTTGCTGTCTCTTGTCACCGCATTCCAATATGGTGTTGATAAAGCATCAGATCCAACCGCCTCAGAACACACCTTGAAATTTGCCCTTGCATTTCCACACCTGTCCGTGTGTCCCATCAGAGCTAATTAGCCGTGTATGTGATGGTCGTCAGATGTGGCTAACTATCCGTTTCCTATCGTTCTACGCGCT
>KV424928.1:0-15027 GCA_001632445.1 Peniophora sp. CONT | reverse complement strand
TACATTTTTTCTGTAACAATCCTCCGCATGTGTGAGCCGCAATACCGAATTTTCAAAGGAGTGTCTGTTTTCAAAGGAGGGCCGAAACCCTGTACGCCTTCGATCATGCTCGAGTCTTGGAACAAAGCCCTGCTTCACCTGGTGGCTAATGCACTGCCGCCCCGCGCCTCAGGTTTCCCGTCCTATAGGAAGACCATTATTAACATCAACCAACAAACTCTATATTCACCAGGCCAGTAAGTATTCGGCTAGTTCAACAGATGAACTTGAATCTTCGAGTCTTGTACCAAGTTCGAATCATGGGGAAGCATGGGGATCAGGCGATCTTAGCAAGGCACTTGATGGTCTTCTCGGGATCGTCCCAATGTGCCTGCACAGATGTCAGCAAGACATTAAGTTGCTCAACGGTTGAGCAAGCATGCGTACGAAGTGATTGCATCCCTCGAGTATGTGAAACTCCATCTGGCGCACAGGTCTCTTCTCCAAAAGGCTCGTCTTGTATGCATCTTCCGTTTCCCACAGAGCGCTGATCATGTCCCACAGACTCTTCTCGCACTGCAACATCTTGACTGGAACCTTCGGCCACAGGTCGAGACCGGTGATATGCTCGGGGTCGTACTCGAAGAGCGCACGATTACGGTTCCGTAGGAGAACGCTGGGTGATAGGGCGCGCACGAATCTCTCGCCGTGAACTAGCGCGTAGTAGGACGAAGTCGCAGCATCCTCTTCTGCGGTCAAGCGGTCGGATGTCGAAGTCCGTTCGGTACTGGTCATATCCTCCGTCAAGCATGAGAGCTCTCTTGAGGCGATGTCAGGATGATCGTAGTAGGCTGACACCCAGTGCTGCATGGAACCGTGAGTATATGCCGTTGGAAAACGCAGAGCATCCAGAGGTGTACCTTAAAACGTGCAAACTTCTCATCTTCACTCAAACTCGCATCCATCAGCGGATGAGCAAGGACAAAGTGTTCCGAGTCAGGATAGCCAAGCGCCCAGCGCGGGCCATCTAGAGAAGCATGAGCCATGCATTCCGGAGAGCGCACAAGCATAGAGCGAGCTTCACGCACCGTAGTGAATATAAGACCGGATATAGGGTTCAAGCGCGTCCCGTAGGTCATCGGGAACGCGTGCAAGGTTAGCCATGAGTGACATGACCACCGTGTTGGAGGAGCTCCATGCGACGATGCTGAGCCCGCCTTTGCGCTCGTCGGTGCCGGAGTTACTGATGGGTGGCACATTGCCTTCGCGAACGAACCATGCCAAGAACCTAGTGAGCTCGAGTGCTCGCTCAAAGAGGAACTCCTCGTTCTCTTCCTGCGAGGAGCCTTCTGCAACGAGCGATATATCGTTATCGCTCAGGGGAGTCGTTCCAGGATAGTCTCGCCGGTTCACAAGAACGAGACGCAGACCAATGGTGGATGCAAAAGGCAAAAGTCTGTGAAAGATTGCTGGCCGGCGCCTAATATGAGCGACGTGCTAGGCAGATGAGTACGGAAGACCTTTGAAGGACAAACCTCCAGAAAAGCCTGTTCCGTGCAAGAACACCAGCGTAGTGTACACAGCGCAATCAGGTGGTGCCCCCGAGTCTTCGTAGTAGAGCTGTATACCGGAGCCGCTGTCATCTGATGTGGCACTGACAGGCGCAAGAGGCATTTGAAACGGCCAGAAGGAACCTTGGCTTGTGGGAGGGGAGAGAACGCTCAGGGAAGATGAGTAGTACGGAAGCTGACAGTTGAAATTGTCGTGCTTGCTATAAGTACGTGCGCCAGGCCTGGGAATCACCGACTCGAGTGGGATTCAGAGAGGCAATTAGCGTCGCCAGCGGGGTAACGACACGTTCGAGCTCAAAAGATTCGCACGCATGCGTCAAGCTGGCCAGGTAGAGTAGGTAGCCACGTTAGCGTATACAAGCCGGATGGCATATGATGGGTTCAGATGCATGTATCGCGTGCAGTATTGGGGACGCGCGAAGCATGTGAGTCAGTCAGCGACGCTGCTTGTGCGAATGAGTAAGGAGAGCGTTCGCGATGGCCGCCTGAGCGTGCGTCAATGGAGGTGGGTACTGTGTTCTCGGAACTCACTCTTAGTTAGATCAGGATAGTCTCGCGGGATGCGTACCTGTACAACTTGTGATCAGGGCGAGAGAAGCTGGAGTCTGGATCCCGGTCCGTGTGGACTAACAAGAATGAGAACTCTTACTCGGTCGAGGTGGAGTGCGTATTTGTGACACAAGGCTGAACCAGATACGGTCCCCATTTTTGCATAAGATCACACAAAGTAAGTCGCGCTCGCCACTTGCTGCATAACTGACATGATGGTAAGAGGACAGGAAGTAACCACCAGACACGAAACTTCAGCCTCGGCGGCAAGTGCCGTCCCATTCCCACGTCGTGACGTCAAACAATTTAGCGCGCTTCCCAGGTCTGCTTCTGACCTTCAGCTGTGTTTCCTGCTATTCTATCTCCTCTGGGTTTTACGCTGTGTGAACGACTGAGTGTCTGTACTGCTCTGCTTGCATCCATCTGCATCACATATTGAGAAATCTGTTCCAGCCATGGCTGAATATTCGCATATGAACGAGATCGTGCCCGGTCTTTGGGTTGGCGATCTCATGTCAACCAAAGACCTTGAAGCTCTTAGGGACAACAATATACATAGCATTCTGACCGCAATGCGCGGCAGGATTGCGATAAATGAGGTGTGTATCCAGGCCGTTAGAATTGATTAGTGGCCACTTACGCCCAATCTTAGACATTCCTGCGGCAGCAGATCCTTCTGGATGATACCGAGGATGCCGATGTCCTACAGCATCTCATACCCGCTATCACATTCATCAATGCCGAGCTTGAGAAGGGCCGTGGGGTGCTTGTGCATTGTCAAGCAGGCATGAGTACGCGCTTCGCGTTTACACTGCTGGCTTTCTTCCCAATTTTCAGTGTGTTGCAGGCCGTAGCGCGACGATCGCCGCCGCGTACCTCATGTACACGCGCAATATCGACGTCGCATCCGCCATCGAGATCCTACAGAAGGCTCGCCCTCAAGTACAACCAAATCCGGGCTTCGTCAATCAGCTCGAGATCTTTCACCAGGCCAACTTCAGGGTGTCCAAGCGTGACAAGGCCACGCGTATGTTCTACCTCGAGCGCGCAGTCGAAGAGGTCTTGAGTGAGACAGACACATGAATTCGCTCAGATTGAATCTCAGCTCATTGATGGCTTGTAGATGGCGATGGCAGCGTAGAGACGGACATGTTCGCCAAATTCCCTCGCACGCCAGGCGGTTCTGTACCCAATACGCCCGGTGGTGTCGGACCTCGTCGCCGCATTCGGTGCAAGATGTGCAGGTAAGCACTTTATATGTAATATGCGCGCTAACTCTCACCACACGACACTATAGGACCGAGCTCGCTTCGCGTGAACATATGATGGACCATGGACAGATTGGTCCTCCGACGCCTGCGTACGCCCTCTCCCCCGCAGCATCCCGCCGCCCATCGTCACATCTGCCAGCTCGTCCGCGTACAAGCTCTGCTGGCCGCCGCCCGTCGATTGAAGGCGGCGTCTTCGCAGGTCTTGCCGCATCATTGTCCATGTCGAATCTTGAGACGGAGGAGGAAGGAGCGGACAAGGTAGACAAGACCGACAAACCGCGCCGATCTTCGAGCACCCGCCAACGTCGGCCCTCGAACCCTAGCATGTCTGCGCTTTCTGCACTTTCGATGTCAAGTATGACAGCCTCTGCGGTTGAGTCCGACGATGACGAGGAGGATGTGGAGCTTCCGCCAGTTAAAGCGCGTTCACTCTCGCGGCGCTCTTCTCTGGGACGCCCGAGGCGTCCATCAGAGACTGGCGCGGGTCTACGCAGGCCGTCGATGCCGGGGGTGACTGCGCTGTCGAGCTTGACGATGACGACGAAGACACCTACGAACGGGGAAGTACCGACCGATGAGAAGGCATCGCTCAAGGACAAACCTGCCTCTGAGGAATCTGATCCCGCCGCCGTCGCTCCTGTCCCTTCAGTTGCCACGCCAGGTGGCTTGCAAAGCCCTGCGGACCTTGCTGCGCAACTGTACGCAAATCCGAAGCTCGCAGCTTTGCGCGGGGCAGGTGGTATGGGCATGACGCCGTTGCAAACTTCTGGGGGATCACGACCTGACCCACGAAGCCCGCCGATCCTCGCGAATCCCAAGTGCTCGGGCTACTTCGTGGAACCCATGGAGTGGATGCAGTTCTTCCTTCAGGATGGGCAGCTCGCGGGGAAGATTACGTGCCCGAACAAGAAGTGCGGCGCGAAGCTCGGGAACTACGACTGGGCGGGTGTATGCTGCAGCTGCAAGGAGTGGGTTGTTCCGGTGTGTTCTACCTCTTCTTTCTGTTGTGAGCGCATCACTGACAATCGCCGGCAGGGCTTTTGTATTCATCGCTCTAAAGTGGATGAGATTGTTGTTTGAAGAGTTCTTCTCTTTTGTATCAATGTATGTATCGTCAATTGCTTCATTGGTCTCATTACTACAACTGTATCTGTATACCACCTTACGCTTCTGTTGCTACCTACACACGCTGCTTTCCCGCATTTTACCCGTCATCGCAAACGTCACGGCGAGTGGATGCGCACAATAGAAGTTCTTGTCATTGTATGGAATTGTGCCGTTGGGCGTAAGATGTGTGTCGCAGACGGAGAGTGGTATCCGATTATATGCTAGTAATACACGTATGCACGGTCGGCGCGCCCCGAGGCTTCGCGTCGACGGTAAGAAAGACCCAAAAATACACTTGTTGTGAGGAGAGGAATGTGAACGTTGTAGTGATGAACCGAGAAAAACGTGAGGGGGCATGGGGTGTGAAGGTAACCAGAGAGAGAGAAAGGATGTGCGCGTGTCATGAATGTGGACAGTCTAGGAGTGAGGGGAGCGTGCGTGAAGCCAAGGCGTGGCAAGCATCAGCACTTGCGAACGGCCTCTTTGAGAACCGGCGCACTGCGCTGCAGCTTGTATGGGTGCGCGCGGACCTGAGCAGGCAGGCGGCGACCGGTGGCGTTCCATGCGTGAAGCGCGTCCTTGACGAGCAACAGCGGTGCACCGCTTTTTAGCGCGGCAAAGTTCAACTGCGATGGGTGCGCGATGATTTGAGGACTCGAGGGCGCCTTCATGGGCCCGGTGTAGAGCAACACGGCATCGGCGCCATCGAAGGAGGGCGCGAGCACAATGCGCACGGTCTGGCCGTCCATGGGTGAAGGAGAGTAAGGCGGCGGCGAGGACGACGCTGCAGAGTATGGAGGCGGCGAAGGCGATCCGCTGGGGGACGAACGCGCGGAAGAGGTCGTTGACGACGACGAAGTCGACGCGTGGCGAGAGTGGTAGACATGCGGAGTTTGCGGCGCAGGCACACGCTGGCTCGGCTAAGAGAGCAACATCAGACGTCTGCTTGTATGTCGAAATGAGTGCGTGCATACCTTGGGGACGTATTCCGGGAAGATCTCGTGAAGCGAGGGCAGACTAAGCTGACTCGGGGCATGGGGCTGGACAAAAGGCGGGAGGATCACGCGGTCGTAGTTGGCAGCCATTGCAGATTGAGTTGGATACAGTGATGTGATGGAGAACGTGTGTTGGATACAGCTGAGAGAAGACGTCGACTAGGCGAGGCAAGAGATGCTACAGAAGCGTGTTGTGCAGAGGGTCCACCTGGGTACCGAAGAGGCCTGCCTTATATCGTGATCTGAAATGAAAGAAAAAGAGTCGTAAAGCGGAAAGAGACTGATGAGAGAGGGCGGAGGGGATAAAGGAGATGCTGAAGCGGGAACAAGCCGAGGTGTTCTTATGCAGGGAGCGAAGGTCACACGTCGCGTACAAGCAAAGAGGAGCAGCGGTACGCTATAAGGCAGAACCTTATTGTCCTAAGAAGATACAAGCCTCGATGCCGCTCTCATGGCGTCGAGTCGTAATTGTAGCAAGCATGGTTCTCCAGCGCCTGCGAGGCGGGCGGCATAATAACGCGGAGGGCATTGTTCGGTCAGGCACATTTTCCCAGGGTCATGGCAGTCTCCGTACTTCATATATCCAGTACAAAAGATACACCATCAGCGGTGCTAGCAGCATGCGGATGACAGACAAAGATGGAAGGAGAACACGGCAGTGCCCAGAGGACAAAGAGCCATACGGAGATGAGAGCAAGAGTCAACTTGTGTTGGTCTGTGTGCTCGCGTGGGCGCGTCGCGTCGAGCGAATTTCCTCGAATTTCTCGCGCGCGCCTTGCTTCTTGCCTTCATTCTTCGTTCCTCACAATTAGGTCGCCATGGCTGAGGGCAACAAGAAAATCAGAATAGTATGCAAGCTCGATATCCATGCGTCACATGGATGGCATCTCACGCAGTTGTAACAGATGAAGGGTGCTGAGCCCGACATGTCTGCAGCGTCTTTCCAAATATTCGACGAAACCCACACATTAGGAAACGCACTCAGGTGGATGCTTATGAAGAAGTGCGAGAATTGTCATCTGTCCGCGCTTACATTGAGCTGACAGTTCACTCCAGCCCGCAAGTTGAGTTCTGCGGATACAGGTAAGCCCTTGTTCTTACAACACTCGACGCCTCCATTTCCGTGCAGTTACGCTCTTGTTCTGCCTTGGACGCTGCAGGCGCGGTCGCATGGTCACTTTGCTCCTTATTATCCGCATCCGACCTTGGTCCCAAGTCATTGTACTTGAGCAGGCGCGCGCTTTTCTTAAAGAAGCCTTGTTTCCAACCCGGCGCAACTTTGCTATTGTGCCTGTCGGTCCTTCATCTGCATTCGCCTCGCGCTTGTACACAGACAAGAACAACAAGAGCACGTTCCCGATCGAGCATCATTCCTCTTCCCCATCGGTCCGCATCTTTGCCAAACTCGCAGTACGCTCACACGCTATTCAGCGCACCGCATCCTTCGGAGAACTTGATCCAGATACGGATACAAATGTATGGTGCGTGACCTTGTTCACAAAGTCGACCACAGTGCTTACCAGTTGGTGCAGACAAGCAATCGTCATTGACGGCCCTTCTTGACGCTTTGGATAACTTGGACAAGTTGTATGGTTCAATAGAGGACGCGTACACTGCCAGTCTTGAGGCAGGCAAGTTCGAGAAGTGGGAGGAGAAGAGCTAGACATATTATACGGCAGCCTATCGGGTACGTCTCTGTCCGTGTCTATCGAGACGAGCAATATCTGACAAGAACAAGGTAGACTGAACCCCTCATCGCTGTGTTGCCTCTGTACATCATCTGTAAAAGTACCCCAGTCGTATTGCTATCCTATTACTCTTTGGTCTTGGTCGATACCACCGCCACCACCACCATAACGCCCCTTCACACAAAATTAGCGCCCTATACATTTGCTGGCAGGTATACGTACGGTTTTTAACTACATCGCAGCCGGCAATTCCATATGTCGGCTTTCTGGTTGACGACTCTTGACGTTACAATATTATGGTGGAAGGAGTCTGAAAGCTCTGATTATTCTCGATCTAAGTGTAGCGTTAGTCAAAGCTTGAGCACTAGGGCAAATATACACGAGTAGAAGTATGTCAGTGTTCGCGGTCGTGATCATGATGACGGGAGGCCCGGGGTAAAGTGGTCGGCGGCCGAGCAGACGGCCTGGCTCTCACCACCACGACCTTTCCTGCCCAGACTCATGCGTGGGCTGGCCTAGCGCAACCCCGGCATGAGCTGGCGTGATAACTAATCAGAATGTCCGCCGAGTTAACATAGACTATTTGGTGTCCGTCGTGCATTCATAATGGAAACATGACCCTTCGAACCTTTCGCTCATTTCTTGTGCTCTCTCTTCTCGTTCCCATCGGCACATACCTCTATACTCTATATATGGCTACCACAACGAAAGCAGAAGGTGCCATCGTCGTTGGCTCCGGTCTGGCTGGCCTCTCCGCTGCCTTGCAGCTCATCTCACACGGTGTTCCCGTTCGCCTCCTCGACCGTGCCGCCAAGCCAGGCGGCAACTCTATCAAAGCGTCCTCCGGAATCAACGCCGCGCCAACGCGCTTCCAAACCGTCCCCGACGCCGCCTTCTACGATGACACGATACGCTCTGCCGGATCTGCCTTCTCTTCCGCGCGTGAACAGCGCGAGAAACTCATCTCGACGCTCGTCAAAGACTCGGCCAGCGCCGTTTACTGGTTGAACGATGAGAAGGGTATCGATCTGAGTGTAGTGGCGCAACTGGGTGGGCATACTGTACCGCGCACGCATCGGCCGGCGAAATCGACCGTCGGCGCCAGTATCGTCATTACGCTGCTCAATCAGCTCAAGGAGAGTTCGCTCTTCCAGCTCGAGACGGAGGCCCGGGTGACGCGGGTACTCAAGGCGGGAGAGCGAGTCACGGGCGTTGAGTACACGTGCGAAGGCGAAACGAAGGAGCTACTCGGTCCGGTGGTGTTCGCGACGGGCGGCTTTGCGGGGGATGCACAGGGCTTGCTCGCGACGTACCGACCTGATCTTGCGGGCTACCCGTCGACGAATGATCCGCGCGAGGGCACACAGAGCCTGCTCACCGAAGTTGGCGCACAGTTGCTGGACATGGATATGGTGCAGGTGCATCCTACGGGATTCGTCGATCCGAAGGCTCCTGCATCGCCGCTCAAGTTCCTGGCTGCCGAGATACTAAGGGGTGAGGGCGGACTACTGCTGATGGACGGGAAGAGATTTGTGAACGAGATGGAGACGCGGCAGCACATCACCAACGCGATCACAAAGCATCAGTCTGAAGAGGGGGAGGTCAAGCAGTGGGATGTCCAGGTCGTGCTGGATGAGGGGACGTATCACGCTGCTGAGACTCATCTCGGGTTCTATCTATGGAAGGGGCTGATGCGGAAGACGACAGTGGGCGAACTGGGCGCGGTTGTACAGCCTTCGATACAGGAATACGCGGATGCAGCGTCTGGCCGAACGGTCGATCTATTTGGACGCACTGCCTTTGGGCATTGGACTTTGGAAAAGGTGGAACCGGATTCGGTGGTGTATGTGGGCAAAGTCACTCCTGTGGTACATTTCACGATGGGTGGCGTGGTGATTAGTGAGAAGAGTGAGGTGTTAGATGAGGATGGCAAAGCTATCCCGGGACTATGGGCGGCTGGAGAGATTACAGGGGGGATTCATGGAGAGAATAGGTTGGGCGGGTCGAGTTTACTGGAATGTGTTGTCTTCGGAAGGATCGCAGGGGATCAGGCTGCAGAGGCTTTCAAGAGCGCATAACGGGATCCGGGTTGTGTAACTCGTGCTGGCTGCTTGTAATAGTAGAAGTGATTTTTTGTACATGTACGTTCGCTATGTTGTAGCACATCTCCTTCGCGCGTTTCACACCTGGTTGAAGATCACAGGATGAGACCATAAAACTGGCTATTCTGACAAGTAGAGACTCTGTAGAGCCTTCCTCGTAAACCGGCAATCTCGTATCATCTAGAATGAACACTCGGTCGTGGCCGTGCGTGGTAGACCGCGACGCGCACCATTGCCTGACCCTAACCCTAGCTATTAGCTAACGTTCACTTCCGTCCTCGTCTCAACCTCCCGTTTATCCAACTTCCTCCATAGTGTACGAGCATTCCCGCATCTGACCCGCGAGCGGGGTTCTCCATATAGCTGGCCATCACCATTGAATGAAGATAGCGTGTGATTTTGTGAGCTACTTCCCAGCGACGCGAAGCTTCGAGCCGATCCTGTTCACGCTTCGTTCGCCTCTTGTTCTAGGATCTCCCGCTCCAGTCGCTGGCGTTCAGCTTGCCGAAGACGCATCATTGTCATGGCCTGATAGTCAAGCCCTGCAGGTGCAGGAGTTGCAGACGACGTCGAAATATCGGACTGAGAAAAAGTTGTGTTGTTAGTTTCGCTGATCTGGCCCACAAGAGATAAGATGGACATACAAATGTCGAAGGGAATGAAGAGAAGGTGCCCGATGCAGGTGCAGAGTGTTGTGGCAGGACCTTCTCCGCCATGCTTGCGTCTGTGTTCGGTGTGCTTGACCCGGTCTCGTCTTCGGCCTCAGCGCCTGCGGTTCCAAGCTTGCCCATCCTTCTTAACCAGCCCAAAATTGGCGGCTCGCTGCCACTCGGTGCCCAAGTCACTTCGACGCCCGCCATGCCTCGTGATTCCACTCCTGCGGCACAAACAGCGGCATGCGCATCCCCAATACGGCGAAAGGGCACAAGTGCGACGGCATGCTTGGGCGGTTTCTGTGGCGCCTTCTTTGGTGCCTTCATAGTCAACACGATACTGCTCGAGTCCGTCTCGCCGAATCGTTCGGCCAGAAATGCAGCCAGAGCCACAGGAGTTGTAAGATCTGGATGGTCTGCAAGCGCGTATTTGACGCGGACGGTCGTGTCAAGTTCACCGAGTGGCGGCGGCTCAAGCTCCTTCCTCTTCCTTTCCTCCTCTCGCTCCCTCTCTTCTTCCTCCGCTTGAGCTTTCTTCGCGCGCTCGGCCATCATCCGGCGACCCTCATCCTTGACACGTTCTTCCTCCTGCGCCTGTGCTCGCTCGGCCGTCTTCGCGCGCTTGAATGCGGCCTCGCGCTCTTCGAGCTCCTCAATCATACGCTTGCGCTTATTGTCGTATTGCGCGAATCGCGCCTTCTTCGCGGCGGCCGTGCGCAAGCGCGCGTCAAGCGCCATGCGCCGCAGTGGATCGAGCAGGAGCTCATAGGCTTGGTTAAGCTCGTGGAATTTTTGAGCTGAAAGTACATGTCAATCAACATTGGGCTCGCGAGGAGTATCACCGGGTACATACCAGCATCAGGATTGCCACGATTCTAGCAGGGACACGAGCGGGGCGTGAGGGCGCAAACGTATCTAGCGACCGGTGGGACGCACCCTATCGGGGTGAACTTTGAGTGAGCGCTGGCGGTAGGCAGTCCTGATATCGCCATCATTTGCCTCGGGAGCTACGCCGAGCAGTTCGTAGGCGTTCCCTTCGACCTCTTCTTTCCCAGACATGGTTACAAAGATCCGAGCACGCCGTACAGATACAACCAGAACGTGGAGTTACGAGGCGATGTCGACAAGCCCAAGCGCCCTGAAGAATAGAAGCGAAAATCGAGTAGGTTGGAATAGTAAGGGTGATGGTGGAAGGTGGCGAAGACGCGAATAGCGCATCGCGCCTCTTTACTCTTGCCATCATGAGCCGTTTCTGTATGGTTTATCCCAGGTCACCCATAAGTGTTCAAAACCTTCCATACATATTTTGGTCGCACGGTAGGCAGCTGTGGTAGCTGTGCTTGAAATCTATTGTTCCGGGGAGGCGGTGAGATCCTGTCACCCCGCGGTCATGTCGGTGTAACCGATGGACCTTTCTTCGGACACTGCTACGGGAGCGGTTGTGACCGAAGCCAATAGCATGTACGTCTTCCAACAGCACTGTAGGCCTCATTAGATTGCGACTGGACTCGGCGCTTCGGCTAGTGGTAACGGCGCATGGTATCTGTGTAGCCATCGCAAACTCAGTGTTATCTCAGTTGATTCTGGACTTCTCATGGACACCCGTTTTGTTCTACAGCTGCGATATAGGCAGCCGGCGGTGTCCTGTCCGAACCTTTCTCTTTCCATCGCCATAGCCTGCGTGCGTCAGCCGTCGCTTTTCGGACCTGGTCCGCTGGAGATGCTCGCTTTCTCGACGTGATGCTGGCCATTTCGCTCCTTGCAATCTTTGCACTTTCTTGCCTTGCTCACTCGCCACACTCATTTACTCGGAACTCGTCTACGCCTTCTGAATGGGTGCGTGATAGCCTACATGATGAGCTACTGTGCGCTTACTAATATGCTTACAAGAATGCAACAATATCCCTGACTAGCTTAGAGCGTCAGACGCTAGCGAACGACGCTGCAGCGCAGCTCCTCCCTGCAATCAACCCCTTGACGGGCAGAATAGACTGTACGTGGCTGATACAAACGTCTCACTCAGAATTGGTCATAACACTACGCACAGCTCTAGGTTTCAGCTCTCAAGACGTGAACCTTGCTGCAGTGCTCGCTCTGCAAGACTACCATAGCGGAACTCATCTCTATGAGAAGACTTTGGAAAACATGTTCTCTGTCTACTTTTCCACGCACAACAATTCCTTCTTGTCTTCACTACCGTAAGTGACACCGTTGTCACAGTATGCCCTTTGCTGACTTGAGCGTGCCTCCGCCTAGTGTAAGTCTGAGTGTTGACATATGAAATTCGAAGCTACGCTCACACAACGCATGGAAGCACGGAAACAATGAAGACATGTACGTCTCTGGTTTGTATATGCCACAGTCTGCTGAAACGCCATAGACAATGGGGTTTATCGGCTTTTTACGCCTACCGCGCATACTCCAACGAGACATTCTACAACATAGCGAAGGAATCTTGGGAACGCGTCTCCGCCTACTTCGTCGGCGCTCCGAGCACAAGGAGCGTAGCATTCAATGGGTCGTGTCCGACCGGTGCGCGAAGCCACTTTCGGTATATTTGTATATTCTCATTGGTGCTCAGCTCGGGCCCATCTTGGCGAAGGATTGAACCTCGGTGCAGTTTTCATGGTATGTTCTCGCGCTCGTGTGACCTCCTGTCCCAAGCTAACATAGTGCAGTACACCGATGAAACCAGTGATACTACCGTCAATACGCAGACCATGGGGTGCGTTGCTACGCTACAAACGCAGACTCTGAACTAACGATATGCGGTCGCCGACAGCCCTTTCATGACGTGGGTTGAATCTAACGCCATGAACCCGTCCTGCACTGAGCTTACACACTTTCAGCCTCAGCGCCTACTTGTACGAGAGCAACACGAGCAACACGCAGTACCTGGCATATGCGAATCTGACGGGCAATTACCTCCATCGCCACCTCTACAATGGCACCATCATGCTCGACACAACGGACGTCGCTACGTGCCTTCTCGATAAGAAAACCGTGCTGACGTACAATACTGGCTACACTCTTGAGGGTATCGCTGTCTTGGCCAACCTGAGTAAAGGAGCGGACAATGGGCTCGGGATGTACAGTGACTGGTAAGAAGAGCTTATGAAGTATCTGGTCTAAATACAATCCTTACGGGCCAACTAGGCTCGATACCATGGCACCGGCAGCAATCAATTTCCCAGGTTGGACGGGAAGCGACGGGATCATATTCGAAGGTGTGCATCCCGTTTTTACCGTACAGTTGTGTGCTCAGTCTAATGTCTTCGTAGAGAACGCCGACCCGGACAACTGGCAAAGTGGTCTGAAAGGTAACTTCACTCGGAATATCCTGCGCTCGTGCAAGGAATGAACTGATGACGCACAGCCGTTCTCGTGCGAGGTCTACTCGAGGCGCGCACTCGCAACCCGGATGCTGAATGGGCTTCACTCGCCGACGACTTCATCACTGTACAGGTATGTGCACGTCCGGCCACTTTCCCCATCATACGCGAGTGCTGACGCCGTTGGACCTCAGTTCAATGCCCTACTCGGTTCTGGAACTAACAACACATACTCGACGAATTGGCGTACGATCTCGAACGGGACCCTCGATTATCCAGGCAGCATCACTGCGATGGATGTGCTCAACGCGGCGATTGTAACCAAGTCAGTCCCATAGGGTCACTCTTACAGGGCGGCGTACTGATACAAGCACTGCTGTCTCCCAGATCATCCGACCGTTCCTTCTCGTCGTTTCATGAGCATGACGGCAACTCGCATGGTGGCGGCAGGCACAGGAGCAAGACGACCATCATCATTGTGGTGGTGGCGATCGTAGTTGCTCTTGTTGCGCTCGCCGTCATCGCCGCGTTGGTCATCTTTGCTCGTCGTCGTCGCAAGAAGCGCGCGGCAAGTTTACGCGAGCTGCGGGATTTTGACATCGAGGAACCACCTCTACCCTCGGTTGAGCCGTTCACACTGGCTAAAAGGCCGCTATCATTCTCCACCTCACCCGTAAAGGAGAAGGGCATGCAGCTGCCGCATTACCCCACCCTGGACCCGTACTCTTGGGCTGGTATATATCGGACTCCTTCTGGGAGGAGCGCACCCTCGTCGGACGTAGGGACGTCTACGAGTGCGGAGCCCCAAGAGCCCACGATCACTCAAAGCGAGGCATCTGCGATCCTGGTGCGGTTGAATGCTATGCTTAATCGGAGCCCGGCTATGCCGGTGGGCGTTCACCGCCCCGAGAAGGATACCCAAGGGGGCGCACCTCCACCTGGATACAGCGACACAACGACCTAACGACGACGACTATCCTGAACAATCGACCGGTTCCCTTCATCGTTAGAGCGGGTCTCGTGGTGACGTGTGGAAGCCAGCCGGAGTATCGAGACGTCGTCGTCATTCTCGTTTGTTTGCCGAATATGTGATGATATGTATCATGGTTGTGGTCCACAGGAGGCATGGGCTGTGATAAGCTAAGGCAAAACGTTATCAAAAGACGATGAAAACTTAAACTTTTCGACGGCTTTTGAGGCCTTCAAAAGACAATGAAAAGGACATGTTTTCACCGCATCGTGTGTGCGGCAAATGACGCTCAAAACAAGACATTTTGAAGGCCGATGCGTCGCGTGGTGGAAGCGACCAAAAAGAGAAGTTTTGGTGGCAGACGAACCAAAGACAAAAGGTCATGTTTTGGTGTGGCCGGATTTGCAATCAGAACCTTAAGTTTTGACCGCTGCCACGATGCGACGAAAACAATAGATTTTGATACCCTTTTGCCGGGGCCGTTCCGGGTTCAAAACGTGTCGTTCTGGTGGCCTTTGTGTCCCGGCAGTCTGCGGGCAAAAGCTCAGATTTTGCCTCGGCGACGGAGGCACTCAAAAGTTCGGATTTTGACTCCCGTTTGACCGAGGCAAAACTCGGCCTCGTGGAAGCGCCTTTCAGCGCGCGCTGATGTCGTCATTTCAGCACCAGCACCAGCGCAGCGCGAAAGGAACGCCAGCGCAGCGCGAAGGCAACACCAGCGCAGCGCGGAAGGAGCGCCAACGCAGCGCGAAAGGAGCGCCAACGCAGCGCACGGGAACCCCAGCTCAGCGCGTGTTTTTTGCAACACCA
>KV424927.1:0-15063 GCA_001632445.1 Peniophora sp. CONT | reverse complement strand
GATGATAGTACAAGAGAGACGAGCGCGTGCTACATAAACGATCCTCGGCCGTTGCCGGCTCTACCACGTGTGCCTAACCTCGGGCCCGCGCCACAAAGCCCCCCTAGAGCTGGTGACGGCCAGCCGGCTCGCTATCCAAGTCCAAGCGACGCATCGCGTCCGTCAGGCCATCCAGATCCATCAAAGCCGAAGAAGCGCGTCCTTCACCGCGCGATAACAGACGACGCTCTCGAGCGTGCAACGCGCGAGCAATATGAGCCCGCCAGGCCCCATCGCGTAGCGTTTCGCGCGCATCTGAGGTCTCCTCGCCGTCCACCATGGAAAGACCGCGAAGCCGCGACTGAAACCAACGTTCAAGACCCAAAGTCCATTCGCCGGGACCCATTGAAGCATCCCATTCGTCAGGGTGCGGCCACCAAGAGCGACCGGCAGCACGCCCCACGAGCAGTTCGTAGTCCTCAGTGGTAGGACGGTCGACCACGAACGAAGAGTCAAGCCCCACCTCACCAGGCAATGGAAGCCGAGCTTCCCGCGAGGGACCCTCCAAAGCCGCCGCTGCTAGAGTGGCAGGCCCGAACTCGAGAGCAAGACGCCATGCAATGCCGCCATCGCGGATGAACTGCCGAGCGCGCGGCTGTGCCAGGAGCTCACCGATCTGCACTACCCAATCGTCCCAAGAGGGGGGAGCGTCCGGGGCAGCCTCGAATGCTTGGACCACGGACGGGCCAGGTAGCCGGTTACGAACGCCCCAATCCCAACGCACACCGCGGCGCAGCATCCAACGAACGAACTCATCGTTGGAACCGTCCGCGTGATCGGCCAACCAGCGGCGCTGACGCAAGAGAGCCTGCCGCGACAGCACCAAGACGCCCGACATGGGATCCATGGACTCAGGCTCGGGCAGCAGGATACGCGGCCACCGCGTACCCGGGACGGATGACAAGACCCGAGGAGACAGCGCCGACATCTCCGCACCGAAATCTCGAGGCTGCTCGGGCAGCTCAGACGAAGACCAGCGAGCCGCAGGCGCAGTCCATCCTGGAGAGCGCGGCATGGGGCGGCGGGTGGGACCGTGTGTCGGTGCAGTGACCCGCTCCGTGTGCGAGTGGGATGAGAGGGCGGGCTGGGAGGATGACGACGCGGGCAGGAGAGAAACGGGTGCCCCATCCATGCGACGAGCCAGGTTTGGCAGAGCTGCGTCGCGCGCAGCCGCACCACGAATGTTGAGCTGCAGGCGCTCCAAAAGGCCTGGTTCCTGATGATCGACGTCCTCGTCAGGCTCGGCAGCGTCTGTGTCCTCGTCAGAGTCGGTATCGTCCTCCTCAACCCAGCTGGGGACCACAGGTTGTTGCGGCGCTGACGATGGACCGGCTGCCGAGCTGGTTGCAGCTTGCGCGCGGGGTTGCTTCGAAAGATATGAAGCCTTCACGATTGCAGCTAGCTTCGCTCGACGCTGACGACGCTTCTTGGACGCGTCCGGGCCCCTCGCCTTGCCTTTGCCTTTAACGTCGGGCTTGGGGTCCGCCTCAGCAATGCTGGCTTCCTCGTCCGAATGAGCAGCGGCGGACGGGGAACGAGAGCGTGCGGGCGGAGCAGGTGCCGGCCGGGCAGGAGGAGGCGAGCCAGAACGCCGCCGTTTGCGCGACTCTCCTCGATCATCGTCGACGGACATGGGCTCGTCCTCCAGCGGTCGATCATCCCCGAGGCTCACCGCGGAGGTCATAGAGACAGACCGACGACCGCGCCGCGTCTCGATCAGCCCGGGCTCAACAAGAGGAGCCGCAGAGCTACGACCACGGTCATGCGGCGAAGGATCACGTTCTGGCTGGATCGGAGAGCCCGCGACGCGGTGATCATCCGAGTCGTCCTGACGCGTAGGAGGGGATGGTGGATGCGCCGAGGGAGGTTGGCGGTGATGTCGATCAAAGTATGTGAATAGCGTTGTTCTCCATTCCGGCACGAGCTCGCCGACAGGAGCGATGAAACGAGAAGGAGGGTAAGTCGCGTAAGACTCGCCGGGATGGTAAGGAGCGACAGGATGGTACGGCGTAAGAGAAGCGCTAGATCGCACCGGTACCATAGCAGGCAATCCGGTGTCCGAATCCTCGTCGGAGTCGCTCTCCACGTCGGAATCAAACATTTCCGCCGCCCATGGCTGCGTACGGTTGCGGTCCGTCCATTCCAGGAACGTCAGCATATCCGGATACGGAAAGTGTCGCATAATGTACATCCTGTCGTGCAAGTGCCGACGTCGTACCTCCCTATCCGATATACGCGAGATAGAGATTCCCGTCCAGTCACGTCGGCCTTCGCGCACCATAGACCAGAACCTGTTATTGGTCGAGCTGGAGCGGCTTCCCCGTACCAAGTAGAATTCACGCCAAGGACCGAAGCGAGCTACGTCCGCCGTGCTGCGGATGGAATCCTCGATCGCCGTGCGCGTAGTCGGGTTCATCGTACTCGACTCCAAATCGTGCGAGTGAGTCCAACCGTCCCAAATGGGGTCAAGCCAGTCGAAGGCTAACACCGAGGAGTCGGGGACCGCCACAGCGTGAGGGATAACCCACGAGAAGGGCAGTCTCCCGAACTCCGGATGTGAAAGGGGAGGCCACATTGACGCGGGCATAGTACCGTCGAAGATAACACCAACCAGGGGCGCTGACCATACGCCGTACGCAGTGGCGGCCGCGTAAAAAGACAGGTCTGGGTGCGAAGGGTATGTCCAACCCGAAGGAGCCAAGCGGACGCGATCCGAGGCGGGCGCGGCGCGCAGAAGGAGCACCGCCCAAGCTAGCAAACGCTGAACGCGATCGCGCCAACCGTCCATCCATACGATCAGATCCTCGCGACGCAGCAGAGGCCCTACAGGAGGCGGGAACACTGGTAAGTCGTAGACCTCCCCACTTGTGTCCCAATTAAAAAGAAGGGACGCTCCTCGAGCGAGAGCGACCACGTCGCGCGAAATGCGAGTGAGCACTGCATATCCCCGAGAATGCAAGGTATAAAGAGCATCCTCGTCAGGCGTGCGATGTCGGGCGGTAACGAAAAGACGGTCATCGAGCTGCCAGGCCCAGAGCGGGCACAGGTTCTCGCGAGTAGGAGGGCCTATACGGGCCATCGTCTCTACTCGCGCGGGCTCGAACCATAACCGACCTGGCGACTGTCCTTGATCATCTCCTCTGAAGAAACGGTGATCGTCGCCGGGCACGCGCGCTTCAACGTCGAACGGCGAAGGACCGGGATCGGTAGCCGGCCAGGGATTTCGCTGTCCAAAGTCGACGAACCTGCCGTAGGGTCCCCGACTGAACGAAATCTCCATTTCTGTTTGCCCTTCCAAAAACTCGGACTCCGTTATTTGCGCGTGTGTGGGACGATTGTCGAGGTAGTCGTGCAGACTCGCGATGAACCGACCGTACTCGTCGTCGGTTGGTTGGGAGCGACGGATCCCTAGAGCGTGTGGAGGAGGCAAGTGGCGTGGTGGTTCGGGTAGCTGCGGATATAGAGCCCAGCTATCCCAATCCGTGTCGAGACGTCGTAGATCCCCGATGGGCGCCAGAGGCAGTGGGCGACTGTCTGGTTGTGCACCTAGAGGAACTGGACCTTCACGCGGAACACCGCGCCCTCGGCCTCGTCCTCTAGTGCGTCCCGCGCGATCACCGTGATGAAACCGACCGCGGCCTGAGTATGACGGTCCCGAACCGTCGCGAGGGGGCTGAGATGGCGGGCGACGATTATCGCCACTGCCTCCTCTGCCACTCCAAGCACGACGGCTCATGAGGCGAGAAAGAAAAAGAAAAGAGAGTGGAGAATAGATGCGTTCGAAGGGGCAGAGAATCCGCCGCTCAACGAAGCAAGCCGAGGAAGATGAGAGGAGAAAGCAAGTGGCGGTCAACGCGCGAGTCGCGTCACGCGGCGTTCGGCGATTGCCGAGAACTAATCGCGGCGGACTTAGAGCTGATGACGCGCTCGATAATCGGAAAGGAATTGCGGTGACTCTCGTAAATCGGCCGCACTTTGCCAAGTATCGTACAGAGGGGAGAAACCTTCCCAACGGACAAGGTACTCCCAGCGGCGCAGTGATTTGTTGAAGCGGTGACCAACAATCTTTTCCACTGGAAATTCGTCCGAAGCTTCCTGCTGGCGGCGAGTGTCAGGCATAGACGGGCGTTCTCCAAATCCCGTACCGCTGCGTACGTAGGGTGCCAAGTGCGCGATATTGAAAATAGGATGCCCCGGATACCTGTCATCCATACGTAGACGGTAAGTATGCTCTCCAACGCGTTCCGCGACTATGAACGGGCCAATAAGCCTCTGCACTAGTTTCGCGCCTGCGCCCTTGCTTTCGACCAGCTCCAATGAATGCGGGTTGAGCAGCACCTCGTCGCCAGCCTCGAAAGAACGGCTACGTCGACCCTTATTATAGCTTTCTGCTTGCTTGACCTGAGCAGTAGCTATAGCGTCTCGAGCCGCACGTCGGTGTTGATGTAAACCGTACAGGAATTCACCGACTCCATCACGAAGCAGGGGTTCCCTGGGAGTGCCCTTGAGAGAGCTGGGGTCGATGACGTCCATGAGGCCGCGAGGTTCGAAGCCGTACAAAAGAAAGAAGGGTGCGTATCCAGTAGACGCGTGCGGAGTCTTATTGTAAGCGTGTTGCAGGAGAGGGAGCCATTCCGCCCAGTCGTTGCGGTCTGAGCTCACATACGCTCGTAACATCACTTCGAGGCGCCGATTCACGATTTCAGTCTGACCGTCAAACTGGGGATGATGCGACGAAGACAGGGTCATCTTCGTGCGCAGGAACTTGGCTACTCCGCGCCAAAACTTGGAAGTCCATCTAGGGTCGCGGTCGCTCACAATGTCCGTAGGTAAGCCGAATTGGCACGCTACAAACTTTGCAAACAACACAGCGAACCCGGCCGAATCCAGTCCTGAATCCGTAGGTATGAATTGTGCGTGCTTCGTCAGGCGATCTACGATGACCAGGATGGCATTATACCCGCCCGACCAGGGTAAGTTGACAATGAGATCCAGGGAAACTGAGTCATATGGTCTTCCTGGTATTGGGCTAGGACGAAGACTTCCGTATCTCGTGAAATTGCGAGGCTTTGTCTTCTGACATACGTCGCAGGACTCGCAGTAGCGCTCGACGTCCAGTCGCATTCGTGGCCAAAAGAAGCGAGAGGCTAGCATGGAATATAGCTTGGCCCATCCCGCGTGTCCAGTTTCGTAAGGAGAATTGTGAGATTCGTCTAAGACGAAGTTCCTCTCCGACTCTGGGACACATAGACGCGGCACAAAGTCTGCATCCCTGAAGAACAAGAGACCGTCCTCGTCCTTGAAGTAACGCTGTCCCGGGTGCCAGGAGTCCGACGGGGTGTCCGCGGTCTCCCAGTGCCGCTTGAACTTCGCGTCCTGCTGGTAACCTAGTACGAAGCGCTCACGATACTGCGGGTCTAAGTGTACGAAGACCGCCGGAGGTGGATACTCCAGCTCTCGGCGAGCTTGTTGGTCATACAGCCCCCCAGCGCCCCCCAGACCGTTGCTATCGGGAGAAGGGGAAGACGGACGCGAAGGCGCAAACTCCGAAGGCAGGGGAGAAGGAGGGGAGACCGGCCGCTCGCCGGCCTCTGCTAACTGACGTGCCGTCTCGCGTAAAGCGGCTGCCTCAGACACGGCCGGTGCAACCGCCACAGCCGGCACCCGCTTACGGGCTGGGCGGGCGGGTACAGGGCCACCGGGCAAGGTAGAGTCCGCAAACCGACTGCGAGTCTGCACAGGAAAGGCGACAAAATCGAAGTCGTCCAATGTCGGATGGTCCTCACAACCACCCTCCAACACATCCGTCCACCACGCCGCTACGAAAGATACATCCTCGTGGGCGGAAGCGGCGAATGCGGAGCTAGGCTTCTGGTCTGGCCGGTAAGGATTGAGAGGGGTATCCCGAGTCATATCAACGGACAAGGTCGGCACGTCCTCGTCCAACGGACTTGTGTGAGGCGGAATGTGCGCAAACAGACGAGAGATGGGGTCGACATTGCTGTGGTCCTTTCCTGCGCGGTGAATGATCTCAAGGCCAGGCTTGTAAGCAGCAAATACAGTGCCCCAAGCACCCAAACGCTTGTTATGATTCTCGTACGTTTTCGCCCATTGCAGAGCGGCATGGTCAGTAACCAGAAGAACCGTCTCGCCCTCGATGAACGGCTGGAACTTCACTAAGCCTTCCTTAGCAGCCAAGGCTTCACGCTCCGTGCCAGCGTAATTGCGCTCGGCGGGTTTGAACGTCCGGCTCCAGTAACCGATGACACGCTCAACCGGCACCATGGTATCCTCCCAGTCTGCCGCCCAAGTGCACGGCAGATCAGCGTCCCGCGTAACAGACGAGATGTTGTATACGAAGTGCGGAGGATCACGCCCTTCAGCATGCGCCTTACGCAACCGCTCGTGCGCACGGGTGCCACGCAGATCACGGGCCACGATGAGCTGAACTTGCTGCAAAGTACATCCCAGACCGTCTCCCGAGGCATCCGTGTACAGCCGATAGGGCCGGCCTTGAACCGGGTGACCCAAAACTGGCGCCGCTTGTAACGCCTTCTTGATTTCTTCGAAGGCGCGCTCTTCATCGGCCCCCCAGAGCCAACGGTGGCCTTTGCGGAGCATGTTAAAGAGAGGATGCGCGAGAGAGGCGTAGTGCGGGATGAAGGCTTGAAAGTATACAGCCATCCCCAAGAACGTGCGAAGCGCGGGGACCCCCGAAGGTCGAGGTAGCTCAGCAATCGACTGAACCTTCGTCTTGTGCGTAGACAGTCCCAATCGAGAGACCTTGTGCCCCAAAAGAATGATAGAGGAATAGAACATATGGCATTTCTTCGGTGACAAGGTTAGGCCCGACTCAGCAATAGCGGTCAGGACCTTGTCTAGATGCTCGAGATGTTCTTCATATGACGCCGAATAGATCACAATGTCGTCGATGTAAACCAGACAGAATAGCCAAAGGTACGGAGCGAGCACGCTTTGCATCACGCGCTGGAAGATGGAGGGCCCATTCCGTAGCCCGAATGGCATGCGTTTGAACTGGAAGAGCCCGCGGTGGGTACGGAAAGCCGTCTTTTCGACCTCCGAAGGGTCGAGTTCCAGCTGAGTGAAGCCGGAAAGAGCGTCCAAAGAAGAGAGAACCTGCGCGCCAGAGAGAGAGGCCAAGATTTCCGATTGACGCGGAATAGGGAACTCATCGGGGATAGTGACCGCGTTAAGCTTGCGATAATCCACGCAAAATCGAGCCTTCCCGTTGCGATAGACGATAACCACTGGCGCGCTCCATGGACTGCGAGATGCTTCAATAACACCCTGTTTGAACCAAGTGTCGAGCTGCTCTTCGATAACCTCTCGCTTTGCCGGGGATGTGCCGTACATGGGCACCGCGATAGGATGAGCGCCTTCCTCTGTCCGAATATGCACCTTGGCTGGATAGTTCCCCAGCCGGCCGTCGAAAGCGAACGCTCGATGGTTCTTCTGGAGCATAGCCCATGCTCTTTCCTTCAGGTGTTCAGGTAACTGACCGACGTCCAGGACCTCTTTCATCGCTGACAAAGGGATGACTTCGGGGTCAGGTCCTTCAGCCGTCTTCGGGCCCCATTGGTCTTGTTCGTCCACATCATTCTTGTCCACCGCCATATCGGACGGTACCGAAGGAGGCGCGGGCGGCGTTTGGGAGATACCTCGACCATCCGCCGCCTCTTCGTCAACCTTACTGGCAACGAACTCGGTGGAGCCAGAGGGCAATTTCGAGGAGATACCTCGACTCGAATCTGCCTCATCTGCCTCCGCCGACTTCGCGTCGCCCACAGCTATGTTGATCTCGATGAGGGCTCGTGTGGCTGCCGCCTTCTCCAGCATCTTCGCCAAAGCCTTCTCCGACTGAGGGGAATCCAGGTACTGAGCCGGATCCTGCAGCTGGCCCAGAATCTCACCCGCGCGTAGCACCCGTGGTCGCAGAGATAAGTTGGCTACAGGCACGAAAGGTGAATCCTGCTCGACCAGGGTATTCGGTATGGCAAAGGTAGGCTCCAAACCCGCGTTGAGCATACCCTTATCCAGCATCCAAACACGATCATCCCGAAATGGCGCGCGTACGCGAACCTTGGCCACGCTTCCTGCAGGTATGTGAATCGCTTCCGCCACTCGCACCAATCGAGCACCATGACCAAAGTACCTCGTATACGGTAACCCTTTCTCGCTGCGATAGGAGAGCCGCTCGCGCGCGGGCGCGACCTTCTTTGTTCGCCGAACGCGCGGGGCTGCTCTACGCAGCGTGTCAGGAGTCGGTGGCCAAACGATGGAGTACGCGCGCTTGGCAACAGCATCCTCCATAGGTTCTCGCACCGGTTGCGCTGTGACCGTGTATGGTAGGTCAGCGAAAGAGAGTGTCGCTTGCCCTTGCCGACGCTCTACGCAAACGTTGTAAAGGCGTTGAAAGTCTTCGCCTAGTAGCAAGGGCGCCGTCATGTTCCGCACTACGTAGGCCTCCAGCGAGAATTCGAGGACTTCCCCCTTGGTCGTACGTGCAAAAACAGGGAGTGTTACGAAGCCCAAGATCTTGACGTCACTGGAAGTGAGCTGGACAAGCTGCAAGCGCATGCCTCTCTGAATCGGAGGAGCACCGGCTCCTAAAGAATCGTACAGAGCTTCACTCATCAACGAGAGGTTCGCGCAAGAGTCCAGACGTAAGTCAACCATAGGGCCATCGGGTGCGCATAGCCAACCGTCAGTCGTTAGAACGGGTACGCCTTCCGCGGCCCGACCAGGACGAGTCTCTCGGCAACGAGGCATGATCACTACCTCATCAGAGTTAGTCGACGGGTCTCGCAGAGGACGAGTTGACGTGGTCAGAGCCTCAGCCTCAGTAGGCGGGCCGAACTCTACGCAATCTACCTCTACGAGAAGAGCTGGGTACCAGTCGGGCAACGGATGGACGTCAGAAGGAGGCTCGGGCACGTCTTCCATAGTCACGCTCAAACTCTCCTTGACCCGGGTAATGAGCTGTATCCTCCCGAATCTTCAAGACTTGCTGCACTTGCAGCAAGAGAATAGTCAGGTTTGCAGCGAGCCAGTGATTATACTGCAAGTGCAGCGCTTTTGTGAGTAGACGGGTAGGCCCAAAGCGGTATAACAGTATTACTAACCTCACTATACAGTATACTGCTTGGCCTATTCCCGGCTAGTGCCGGAATGGCCTAATCGGGCACTGGGTGAGCCACGAGGTGAGCTCCCCATCAATCCGCGGCTCACCCGGGCTGCCCGACCACCCACGCGCACCCACGGCATGGCCACACCTCGGTCCGCACCCCGCGCTCGTCGCGCGGCCGCCCATTGATCCCGCCGGCCCGCCCAAATCCCGCCCTGCCCGCCCATCGGGTCCCGCCCTCCCGCCCACTGCCCGACCACCCCTCCACTCACCACCACGGTTTGGGACCTTTTCTGGACAGAAATGACGCATTTTTCAATGCGAGTTCAACGGTGTAATCCGTTTGTAAATAGGTGCGCCCGTTCTGAAGCTATGACCCATTCTTTCCCCCCACCTGGCAGGCAGCATAGCTGCCCTGCTGGCCCTCCCCCTGTACCGGTTGGATTGGGCTAATCTTCTCCAACTTAGGACTGCTTTTTGATGCGAATCGATTGGTTCAATCCGCTTACCCGTACGTACTCGCGTTCTTGCGCTATGGCCAGCGCAATTTTCCACCTTTCATCCGCCCAGCTCTCCCCCCGCCGCGCTCGCACCCCTGGACCGATTCGGCTATAAGTCGGTACTATACGACTTCTAGGTACGTACTCCTCGAATATGTTATTAGTTTCCCTGCGCTCTTCCCCGTTCTCGAGCGCCGTCCACTTCCTCCCCCTGCCCCTCCTCCCCACCTTCGCAAAAAAGCGCTGGGAGAACCGCTGGACCTATCAACTTGTAGAGCGGTAAATACCTGCTTTCAGGTCCGCTCTACACGATGGTGTCCTCGGATCCCTTCGCCTATGCAGTATGCGTACACTGTACGCATTTTACGTTCGAATTTTCACTCATTTTCCCCCTTGCTTCAATCACCCCCTCCTCCTCTCCCCTTCCTCCCAAAGCTCTTTCTTAAGCACTACAAGGTGCACTCTATCTTACTGTAGCATCCCTTTCACTACCCCTTGCCCAGATCTCATACACCCTTTTATTCCCTGACCTGCTCCTCATCCCCCCCACTCCTGCACCCACCCAGCCCCATAACCTCATTCATTTCCCCTCATACTTGTTCATTAGACTTAATTAGGCCAAATATACATGATTTGATACTCAGATGGCTCATAATGAGGTACAGTATGGTCTGAAAGGCCATTTTCAGGCTCAGAACAATTTAATAGGTATTTAATTGAACTTTTTTTCGTACTAAAATTTTTATACTGTAATGATGCGTAGATCCGTGCGATTCAGATACTCTAATTCTTGTAGTGAAAGGTGGGGTGAGTGGGGAGGGAGGGTGTAATCTTGAGGTGGGCAGGGAGCTGAGCAAGGCTCAGACCCGAGAGGTCGCGACGACCTCAGCCTCCTGCCTGCCTCGATACTTCCCCCTTCCCTTCCCCACCTCCCCCCCTTATAGCCACATTATATAGTACGCTTAAATCGCGCTTTCAAGTGCTACCTTACAGTATATAGTTTGTATAGTTTGAAAAACAAATTTTAATTCGTCCGAAAATCACAATATAATGTATTTGGGCTATCTACAGGTACTACAGGATGCCAGTACAGTACTGAAGAACTAAACATGTACTTATATGCATTTAGAAGTGAAATGGATCAAAAGAAACGAAGGGGGAAGATGAAAAAGGGTAGGTATGGGCTGTATAGCCCAGGGAGGAGGAGAAGGGCCGGGGAAAGGGGCACTGTGTCTGTATATCGCACGAGCGGCGAGAACCGACCACACCATCGTCTAGAGCGGACCTGAAAGCAGGTATTCCCCGCTCTAGAAGTCGGTAGAGTGAGCGGTTCACCGGGCGCTTTTTTGCGAAGGTGGGGTGGAGGAGGAGGGGGAGGAAATGGATGGCGCTCAAGAACCAGGATAGTTATGAGCAAGCGGATGACGTAGTCTTGTTCTACGTACCTATAAGCCATATAGTACCGCTTTATAGCCCAAAAGGACGAGAAGCGCGCGAGCGGTGGGGGGAGAACCGGGAGGAGGAGGAAGGGGTAAAGTGCGGCGCCCATAGCAGAGCAACGCGGGCACGTACGGTCAAGCGGATACGACCAGTCGATTCGCAATCGAAATTAGTCCTAAGTTGGAAAGTATCAGTATAATCCAACCAGTACAGGGGGAGGGCTAGCAGGGCAGCCAAGCTGCCTGCCAGGTGGCGGAAAGAATGTGCTATATCTTTATGAATATCGCACCTATCGCCAAACGGATTACACCGTTGGATTCGCATTGAAAAATGCGTCATATCGACCTAGAAACGGTCGCAAACGGGGGTGGTCGGTGGAGGGGTGGTCGGGCAGTGGGCGGGAGGGCGGGACCCGATGAGCGGGCGGGGCGGGATTTCGGCGGGCGGGCGGGATCAATGGGCGGCCGCGCGACGAGCGCGGGGTGCGGGCCGAGGTGGGGCCGCGCGGTGGGGCCGCGTGGGCGGGTGGGCAGCCGCGAGCCGCGGATTGATGGTGATGGCGAGCTCGGCATAAGGCCGGAAATGAACCACCAGTACGGTTAGGTAGGTTCTATTCAGTATACATTATATAAGACATACCTTTACTACTGTACCCGATTAGGCAACTCAAGTCAAAACGCAATGTACAAAGGTGATTATTCCCTTACTGCAACTGCAAGGTTTTCACTTGAAGATTCGGGCTGCCACTAATGGGGTAATTGAACCAATGTTGAGAGACATATACGCTTCTTGCACAGCTTCACGCGAGACGTAGTTGGAAATGGCATAATCATTAAGCAAAGCAGAATACACATTACGGTAGGCAGACTCTTCTTCATACGGACGATCCTGGAAATTCTCTAAAAGATGCGCATCCCTTTTCGCCTTGAAGACTTCCGCGTGCGGGCACTCGCGATCCCAATGTTCAGGACTGCTGCAGTACTTGCAAGGCGACGGCGGCTTACGAGACAAACGAGTCTTAACGTCGTCCCTGCGCTTGAAAGGATAGCCTCCCGGAGGCGGGGGCCGTTGGCGCTTTTCGATAGCGGCGTAGATTTCGGCCACCCCATCAGGCAAGCCACTGCCGCTCGCGGCGGGCTCATCCTCTGGGGCCGAATCGTAGCCAGTATGCTCCACATCATGCGCATAGCGCTTTTGGTTGTTGAAGTGTTGATAGGGTCGACGCTGCTCGCCGTCACGCGGGGCGAACGACGTCTGCTCGCGACGGCCCCTATTGAAGCTAACCGCAACTTCCCGCAGAGCGTCGCGAGAAGCGCGCGCTTCCCTAACAAGGTCGGCCGTACTAGTGAGAGTCTCGTGATGCAGAAGAGCGCGCCATCCTGGGGGCGCAGTGGCCATAGCTGCCATGATTTCCTCCTGCCCGTCGGCGGGAATATTCATGACTACGCGACAGGTCGCGATTCGACGAAGCAAGAAGCCGTCCGCCTCCTCCGACTCGTGTCCACGATCACGGAACCTCATGTACTGGAACTTCAGTTGCTGCTCATTGATCCAAGACGAGGTGAGGCAATGTATCTTGAGCGTTTGAATCCAGTTGGGTACGCTGACGAGCGCGAATTCGCGGACTTCCGCGGTAGTCGTCTCCCACCAGAACGCGGCAGAGGACTCCTTTACGAGGTTCCAGGCCAACCAGACGGGTAAATCGTCTTCCACGGTTTTCCCTAATAGACGTACTCGTTCTACCGCGCGGACGTACTCGATGATCTTGTTCGCGTCGCCGTCCCAAGATGGCAGTAGCTCTGGCTTGATCTTGTTGTCGATGTAGACAGCTCCGGGAATACGGTCGAATTGGCCTTGACCGCCGAAACCTCCAGTTCGTCCGCCCCCCGGTCCTCCGCCGCCGCCACCACCGCCTCCGCCTCCGCCTCCGCCGCCACCCCCACCTCCACCTCCACCACCGCCGCCTCGTCCTCCACCGGGAGGCCGGCGAGGGGGATTAGGTGAAGAGTCAGAGTGGTGCGACGAAGGAGCGCTAGGCGCTGGACTGGCAGGGATGTGAGGCGGCCGCGCGTGTGAAGTGCGCCTAGTCGCGACAGGATCGTTGACCGACATATTGCGAGGAGGAGGAGTAGGAGAGGGATCGGAGGAGCCTGATGCGTTTCCTTGTCGGCGGACGGCAGCGGGAGTAGCTGTAGCGCCTGATGACTGTGCGCTCAGCAAGCCATACGAGCTGGTTCGACCGCGCGCCGCAGGGACTTTCGCTCCGGGCACGGGGTTCACAGTCGCGAAACCTTGAACGAGGCTAGCGCGAGGGTTCTCTCTCCAGCGTACTGACAGCGCTGCTCGCTCTTGCTCCGCATCGGCTTCCGAAGAGGTCTCGAGAACTTGGGCGTTCGTAGTCCACGGTTTGCGAACCGAGCTGCGATACACGTGCGGGGTACGCGCGGGGACGCCGGCAAAGCGCGTAGTCGTTTCGGGAGTTACGGGAGCCTCAGCTGTCTCCACAGCGGGCACACCGACGTCAAAACCCTCGTCCACCGGCCAATACATCTCGACAGGCCATTCCTGGGTCACTCCCCGGAGCACGGAGGAAGGAAGATACGGC
Source organism: Peniophora sp. CONT (assembly GCA_001632445.1). Taxonomy (NCBI): domain Eukaryota; kingdom Fungi; phylum Basidiomycota; class Agaricomycetes; order Russulales; family Peniophoraceae; genus Peniophora; species Peniophora sp. CONT. Next base: position 1,334 of record KV424927.1, on the reverse strand, counting down.
CGAGTTCGTTCACTCTGAAGGTAGTAGTTCCTATAGAGCTTAGGAGCTTCCTCTGCGTCCAGAGGGATTCGCGGGCGTCGAGCGGGTTCGGAGAGCTTAGGAGAGCTAGCCTCCGGACCACCAATGAGTTCGTTCAGGTAGGATTCGATGATCTTGATGCCCTCGCGAACGCGGACGTGTAGCATAAAATTCGCGGCGTCGAGCTCCTGAATCGAGAAGGCGCCATAGCATAAGACCTTGAGAAGCATGTGGCCTTCGTCGAAGTGGAAGGGCTTGCGCTTCTTTTCAGAAGCCCGAGCAGCCCTGTTCAAGATAGTCTGGAGCCGTTCGACGCAGGAGATATATTCGGCCGGCATAGGAGCAGTAAGGAAATAGGCGCTGGATCCGTCAGAGACAGTTGCAATCTCCACGACGTTCGGGTTGAGCTTCTCGAGGACAAGAGCCGCAGCGCGGTCACGAAGCGAACCTTCTCCCTCGTCGTCCACGAAATTATCGAACTCTAGCTTGAGGTCCTCACCCACGCGACGCCGGTACTCGACGTCCACGTCGGTCGCCATCCTCAGCTCTGCAGCCGCGGGCGACACAGACGAAACGGAGATAGGCGTAGGAGGGGGTAGGTAAACCTCGTCGCGAGGATTGCGCGTCCGACGATCACGCTGCTTTTTAGGCGCGGGCGAGGTCGTCGCAATTTGTTCGCTCTCCTTCGGATTGAGCGCGCGCGCGTCTCCAAGCGGAGTCGGGTTCCTGACGCTAGGAGCTTGTTGGACGGGAGTGGTGCGTTCCGACGAGGAGAGATGCGGCCTAGTCGCGGCTGAACCTGACAGCACCGCTCGCGCGACAGCGGAAGCAGATAAATGGGGACTCGACGGGTGGCCGTGGATGCCGAGAAACGCAACACTGCGTTCGTACGCAGGCACCGGCAGAGGAGCCGCTAACTCAGAGGGTCCTCGTCGAGATCCGTCGTGAGGTTCGACCAGAGAATCAGGCGACGAGTGTGGCGAACGCGGCGACAGCGGAGGAGTAATACTGAACGCTCGTCGCACGGGAGGCAACCCCGAAGAGCCAGGAGAGATGATAGAGCCCCCCGCAGGTGAGCTATTCGGGGTGACGAAGGATTCCATATAGTACTATAGATTTTAGTCGGACCTAGAGTAGTTCGCCAGTCCGAAAGAATGTTGTTAGGTAGCCAGTAAATCTCCTCGGGCTCGCTGAACAGCGAGTTCCGGATATGTCCACCTTTGTGACGCCGCTCTACGACGTCACGCCGAAAGTAGCTCGCTGGAGGTGAGCCGGAGGAGAGTCAAGTCGCCAAGGTAGGTAGTCGACGACGACGC
>KV424926.1:0-15453 GCA_001632445.1 Peniophora sp. CONT | reverse complement strand
ATGGCTTGGGTCTCTCGTTGACGGCTCGCTTCGAGTATAAACCGAGCAAAGCGCATTTCGATGCTGCCATTCATTCGCTCATGGAGGCAGCCATACAATCAGTGGGTAGTCCAAATACACGATTAAATGCGGCGCAGGACTGTGTGCTACTGTTGTCCAAGTACCCCGAATTCAGTTCCGCAGAATTGGTGCTTGCTGCACATTCGAGTATCATTCAACTTTTTCCGGAGATTGTGTGGTTGGGACATAACATTACACGCAGATATAAGGAGTCTGCTAAGCTGGGAGATCTGGTCAACGCTGCGATCTCTGCTTTCATTGGTCTTCAGTCCAGTTACCAAGCGATCGAGTGGATGGAGGCCGGCAGAACCCTCATCTGGTCGCAGATGTCTTCTTTACGCGAGCCTTTGGATGAACTGGCAAAGGAGCACCCCGATCTCGCAATGAATTTACGGAACGTCGCGTTAGCATTGCAGCAATCGAGCAGCACATCTCAGGCTACACAAAATGAGATTCAACGCACACGAGATATTGTGCCTCATAGTAATTTCTCTCCCTCTGACATTGCTTCGCCGACGATAATGGCATGGACGACCACTGCTGTAGACTACCATCGAAAACTTGCCATTGACTATGAACACGTATTAAAAGTTGTTCGAAAGCAGCGCGGGTTTGAGGACTTTCTACGTGCGCCCAAAATCGAGTCCATCCTTCCATTTATCGAACGTCTCGATGGACCAGTGATCTTCATAAACGTGCACTCATCTTCATGCGATGCCCTGGCCCTATTCCCGAACGGTGCTATTAGACATATAGTGCTGGACAAACTGACTGAGAGCCAAGCTCAGGATCTGCGCTCTACTTGGACTCGTTTCCTGCGGTCTTCCGGTTTGCGCATGCGCGGTGCCGTTTCAATGGACAGGCTCATTTCAAAGCGCACAAATATGTTAGGTGTCGTTTTGGAACGCGTGTGGACATGGATTGTCCATCCTATCCTTGAAGCTCTAAACTTCGTATGTCCTATTCATCATGCATCTGGGTCCGCAATCGTAGCAATTGACATGCCCACAGATAGATGACATCCCTTCTAAGTCGCATTGGCTTCCGCATGTCACCTGGTGTCCAACGGGGCCTCTTACACAATTGCCCCTCCATGCCGCGGGCATTTACGATCGCCCGGCACCTGACCGATTGCATGTATATGACCACGTCGTCTCGTCCTATACGCCATCTCTGGCCGCACTTCTTCGTTGTCACAAACAGCCGGGAACACACCGATTATACCACCCGAACGTACTCGTCATCGCGCAACCGAAGACTCCCGGATATGCCGAACTACCCAACACTCGAGACGAATGCGACCGCCTACGAGCGGAGATCCCCAAGCATATGCACACCGTCCTGCTTGACAAGGAGGGCACAGTGAAGCGTGCTCTGGCTGCCATGGACCACCATCAATGGGTTCATATCGCATGCCATGGAACACAGGACCCTATCGATCCAACACAGAGCAAGTTCGCGCTCCACGACGGTCCTCTCACATTGGGCGCACTCATGAGCAAAGTCGCAGACAGTGCTGAGCTCGCGTTCCTCTCGGCGTGCCAGACCGCCGTCGGCGACGAAAAGATCCCCGAGGAGTCTGCACACCTTGCGGCGGGGATGCTCGCGGTCGGGTTCAAGGGCGTTGTCGGCACGATGTGGTCGATCTACGACGCCGACGCGCCGATCGTCGTCGAGGCGTACTACAAACGACTGCATAAGCTGAGAAAGTCCAAAACGCCGGGAATCATTCCTCCAGGGTATACAGGCAGCGCGTACGCACTGCATTGGGCTATGAAGGTTTTGAGGGAGCGGGTGGGCGAACGGAACTTTGTGAAATGGGCTCCGTTTGTACATTTTGGCGTTTAATCCGAGTAGATACTTCTCTTGCCTGAAATGTCATCTCCTATGAGCGGCGTACGCGTTCGCTACGAAGTCAGTTGGACGAGACAGGGTGGTCGCTTAAGCGTATGCTTGGTCTTATGTGCGAAGACAAGATGGCCTCGAGGAGCATATATGCCCGTTGTGTGGGTAAACTGTACTAAGCACAAGGATCGAGAGTCATCGTAGCATCGGAAATAGCACTGCGATCGCCTCATCCTCACCAGAAGGTCTAACAGATTGCATAGCGTGCATCAACAACAACGCTGTATTGAAGGTGTAGGCGGAGGGGAACTGAGGTCCTTGAGGGTTCCTGTCGTGCACGTTGTATGACCATAGACTCTCGCAAAAACATACACCATCAATACAAAGGTGGTCATGAGATCATTGTCCGCGTAACGTAATATGGACGGTGTTTCACCTGCGTCCTAGTATCGCGCCCTCCTCGTCTTCCTCTCCGTCTTAGTTACCCTTTCTTCAATCGCATTGTGCGCACCCGGCAGATTTGGTGCATCTGCCATGACACTGTCATCCGCTTTGACCTCATACGATGGACCCCTCTTCTTGTGCGCGGACTCTGTGCGGGTTGCTTGCGTTCGCCTTGACTGCTCCCTGCGTCGGTCATGCCGATTGATACGAAGGTATTGCAAGTGCACGTATCCGGTGGTGTGCTGTGAACTCTTGACGTAGGGGTGCACAGCGCGCAGACCAGTCCGTACTTTTCGACTACCTCTGCTTCAGCTGACTCCGCGTTCTCGTCCGTAGGTGGTACTAGAAAGACGGGCACAATTGCCACCCCAGGAGTTGATCCGATGCGCAACACGCCACCGCGTTTCGCGCGGGCAGCTCCGAGATGCGTAAGTCTCCGTATGGCCTTCGACGTAGCCGCGGCTGGCCGGTGCAGCGGTTGAAGAGAGCAGAAAACGATGCTGGCGAGAAGAATGACGGTGTATGCGCCGGGAAGGGTGATGAGGCCGAAGATGTAAACGTGGATAAGGCTTTAGCGACGGAAAGGGTGTGAATTGTGTTGGTGTGCTGCTCGACGCAACGGTGTGCAAGGTCCACAGCGAAGCCGCGAGTAGCACTACCGGTAGAGATGTAGGCGCTGCTACAGGCACGTCGACTTTCATCTTCTCCGTTTTTTTTTTTTTTTTTTTCATTTTCTCCTTCCTTCTCGCGCAACGGTCTGCACTTATGCGCAGCTCTTCCCACTACGCCGCTCAACCAGCGCTTGCCTGACAGCCAGCACGATGGCGCACAGGGCGGCGGTACAACGGGAGGCGGGCTCCTTCATAAACATGCAAGCAACGCGGGCATGGCCGCTTGCGTACGGTGCGCGAGGGTCGGTCGAGAGGTGTTCGGAAGGACCTGGCTGCAAGCAAGATTTAGCAACTGCGATAGACAAGGCAAGCTGCCAACACATACACAGCGCACTTGCACACTCGGGCCTCGCATCCGCCATCAAATTCGCTTTGTCCCATTCCACAGAAGTCCTATATCTCGCGTACATAGACTCTCAGATGAGTCTGCGCGCTGCCGACGCTGCATGCAAGCACGCCCCTCACCGGCATCTCCTTGTTCGGCTCGTCTTCTGCACTACCAAGCCTCACGAAGGGGACGCCGACCAACTAAACGCGCGGTAAGGCGATGCGTTGCACGTGTATTCGTGCATGAGGCATCGCATCACATACGCCCAGGAGCAGGGGAATACATCAGTTAGACAGCTGGTGGCGCACGTCAGGGCTGAAGTCGGCGCAGAGCTCGGGTATGGTGGGGAGGCCGTGATGAGGGTGGTTGCGGTGTGGAGAGTTGTAGGCTTCGTATCGATTGACAAGGTGAAGGTTGAAGTCTTGTTGCTGCCAAATGACATCGGATTATGCGCCGCGTAGGATCTGTATCAGAGTTAGAACAAAAGCAGCACATATGATAACTCAAGAATATATACCTTCACAATTCCGGGACTCGCAAATACCTTGCCCAAGCAGCCCATCTTCTTTACCAACAGCACCAAGCAATCCACTACGTCCCTCTCCCTCGCACTGACCTGCAACCCGTCGAGGCTTCTATCACTGCGGTGATTCAGGTCCATCGCGCCTTCCTCCGTCGCCTGCTTCAAGACTGCTCGTCCGGCCGACTGAGATAACGAATGCAGCATCTGCGCGCTCGAGTATCCCAACCTCTCTACCGTCCTTTACGTCTCCAGATCGACCCTCTCGCTCTTCCCCACAGTCCAAGCTGAAGCGAGATGTACAATTTGAAAAAGGTGAGTTTTCCGAGGAAAATCCATGCGCCCCAGCGTTGTCAGGTCGAGCGGCCAGAGAGTCGTTCGTGAAGGGGAGGCGGGATAGACGCGCAGTCGCGACGCGTTGAGTCCCGGGCAGTAGCGTTGCATGGTGGACTCGGACGGAGCTGGTGACCCAAATTAAGCAGCAGAGTATACTGGGCTATTCAGACTCGTAGAGGCAAGAGAGCGCATATTCGGATGTCGAGGTAAAGTTCAGGTCGCGGTCGAGAGCAGCTTGCGTTTCCGCGCAACGCGTCGCGATTTGCTTTCCACCGCCATCATGGTCCCCGCGCCTCTACACGATATAGCACAGCCGTTCACCGGTACATTACCAAGTGCAAGCTTACCGTGTGAATCCCAACAAATTCAAACAGCGACGAAAGTGTACTGCAGCGCAGACAGAGCTGATCAATCACGTCCCAGCACCAGCGGCTATGTTGGAGATGTTTGAAGTAATTAGCGACAGCTGTACCTATGCGCACGTCTGTTATCAACTAAGAGAGGCATTGCACAAGACGTCAGTGGTGTGGTACTGCGCCTTCGTCCATATCTCCGTTGTATGATCCGCCACATCTCTAATAGGTGGTTCACGGACAGTTGTCGCACATTGAGCGTACCGGTCTGCGTCCATTTGGTCACCGTCAATCTGCGGCTCGAGTTATTTGACTCTATTCCCTTACTGTGTTATGGAGTATAGAACATATATATGCGGCTTTGAGGTATATTTCCCGCTAATCTGAGCATCTTGGCGCTTCCAGGCGCAACTATCCTCTTACCCTGCCCATGAGGCATTCGCAAGAGCTTTCACTCATCGTATACAAACATCCGTGTACATACCTCTTTGGTACGAGCAAGCGCTTCTCGCATGTTTCTTACTGGTATGCATTCCGCCAACGAGTTGCGCACAAGCCGCGTCGATTTAGAGGCCTTAAGTTAGATGCGACGGATCTGCCGAGGCTGCGTTCGAAAGGGCTGAAGTTGACGTCGACTCGAGCGAAGACGATGAATATGCTGTGGATACAAGTGCCAAGACATGTGGGAGGAGCTGGGGCGGCGAGGAAAAACAACGTCGATGAATATAGCAGCATTTGACATAGCCGCGAGTAGAGTGTACAACGAAGTCGTTGGGACAGTCCTTGGTGGAAGTACAAGGAATGAAGGCGCTCGCAGGCGCAGGTACATTGGACCGCCACGCTCTTCGCCGCCTTATGCTTCGTCTCCTTCCCAGCAACTCTTGTCACGTCCGCGCACTGCCCAACCGACCATTTCCTTACAGCCTCCCGCACTCAACCAGTCCACCGGTGCAACGCCGTGCAGCAAGTGACAGGCCCATTGCGCGCTACGACAGGGACGTGGACGTATCTGCCGATGTATACACAAGGGCTAGTAGGGGGGTATGGAAGTAGAGACTATCCGTGAATTTCCGATGTCAGCGAGCTGCGATATGCTATGCAAGTTTTATAATAGACGTACCCAACGCGCTCATCTTCCTCAGTCGCGCACTCTGTCCAGCAACTCAGATCGCGTCATGTACGCTCGCCGCTGAAATGGTTCGTGGTGTAGTACGATAATTGCTGCCGATGTTGACGAGGCGAATGGCGAAGCGTGGCTTGAGTCAGGCGCCGTCGGGTTCGGAGTACTGCATCCACCGTCGATGTAAGTATAACAGGCGCATCTAGCTACATAGCAAGAAAGCATGCACCTAAATCCCATCATCTGTTAATTGCTTCGCATCCCGGGTACTTCTCCTTCTCTGCATTCCAGCCTACGGAAGCTAGGACAAGTTCGATCATGCGCGAAGCTCGTTCGGCCTCGTGGAAGTGAGACAGTAGGTAGGTCATAAATAGCTCCAATCAGTCGCGTTGTGAGAAGAGGGGAAGGTCGTGGTTCGGAGCAAGTCGCGTTCCGTGCGGCGTCGCTTCAACTTGCGTTCGAGCCCCCACTATCGCCCACTATCCCATTTTATCAATCTTGCTCGTATAAGCACTGCTGCTAGCTGGCAAACGACTCTCTGGCATTGGAACTGACTGTAATCAGAGCCGTTCATTCCTGTCGCCTAAGTCTACGACAGCCAGTTTGCTTCAAGCACTTATACTCTTCAACATCGGCTGTGTGTGCTTGCCTTGTTCGACAGCTGTGCTACTGTAGAGAACCGTCGTGCACGACTTCAGCCAGGTTTTCTGTGAGCGTAGGCGTCTTTCTCGGAACTTACAGCGCCGGTCTTCTTCGACTGACAGATGCTTCTTGGATGATTGACGCTGAGAACGGAGCACAGCTCTGCCGCTGGGCTCGAGTACGTCTGCGCTCACCGAATTGCGACGGAACGGCTTCGAGCACTCCCTTGGTACCTATTATCCTATTCTCAGTGCATACCATTGCATACAACGGGCCCCAAGGCATTTTCCCGCGGCTGCAAATGGACAGACACGTTCTCAATTCGGGGCCTGCCGCCGCATGCAAGATGCGTGCACTCACTGCAGCTCACTGCCTCCCTTGTTCCGCCCGTGAACTTCTGGGTCCAGGGTTCTGAGCTTGTGCTTATAAGAGCCGCCAGGTTTTCTATTGCGCATTCCTTCCCCTCGCGACCTCGACATCCCGCATAGGGATCGCAGCGTGAGTAGTCTGACTTGCGTATGTACGTAGTAGTCTCTGACATTGAAGAAACAGGCCACCCTGAAACATACGTTATTGACTGACGATTCAACTGACAATTAATATCGCTCATCAGCATATTATACATCTGAAGGCGATTCAGACTCCGGACCTGAGCCGGCACCGCGCTCGAATGCGGCGGCACCTTCAGAAATGGACACACGTCATTACGCGCTCGAGCACACCGCGTCATGACGAGCTCGAGCGCACTACGCTGGCGCGAGACAGTACTCTCGAGACCCTGACAGACGACGCTATGCAACTCTACCGACTAGGAGATTCTTTGTTTAAACGTTTTCAGCGTCGGAACGAGCTCCAGGATCTCCATCGTGCAATCGATGCGCAACAGAGGGCTAACGAGCTTATGTCCGACGATCACCCACAGAAGCCGAATCTGCTTGGTTATTTGGGTGTCTTGCTGTGGTTTCGCTTTAGAAACCTCGGCAAGCTCGAGGATCTTGAGAACGCAATTGCGGCAGGGAAGCTTATTATGAACCTTACGCCCGAGGATCATCCCGAACGGCTCACGCTAGTAGCCAACCTCGCCGCCTCTCTGCACTCCCGCTTCCAACGTCTCGGCGAGATTGGCGACCTCGAGGAGGCCATTGAGGCAAAGATACTTGCCCTTAATCTCACGCCCGATGATCATCCCGAACGGCCTAAGCGACTTGGAAACCTTGCCACCTCTCTGCACTCCCGCTTCGAACGTCTCGGCGAGATTCGAGACCTCGAGGAAGCCATTGAGGCACATAAACTTGCTGTCCATCTCACGCCCGAGGGTCATCCCGATCGGCCCTTGCGACTTGCTAACCTCGCCGCCTCCCTGCGCTCCCGCTTCGAACGCCTCGGCGAGATTCGCGACCTCGAGGAGGCCATCGAAGCAGAGAAACTTGTCCGTGATCTCACGCCCGAGGATCATCCCGATCGGCCCGCGCGACTTGCCAACCTCGCCGCCTTTCTGCACTCCCGCTTCGAACGTCTCGGTGACATTCGTGACCTCGAGGAAGCCATGGAGGCACTGAGACTTGCCTGTGATCTCACGCCTGAGGATCATCCCGATCGTCCCAGGCGAATACGGAACTTGGGAATCTCATTGCAGACCCGATTTGAGCAAGATCAGAGTAAGGTGAATTTCGATGCTGCATTCAAAGAGTTCTTGAAAGCCACAGAACATTCACTAGGCAACCCATCCCTTCGCTTACTTTCAGCACAGGCATGTGTGTCGCTATTATCCGAGTACCCCGACTTCGGCTCTGCAGAATTGCTGCTCGACTCACATTCACGCATCATCCAGATATTTCCCGAGCTCGTATGGCTAGGTTACAGTGTTCAGCGCAGATACGAAGAGTCCGCTAAACTGGCAGATCTGGTCAATGCTGCTATTTCTGCTTTCATTGGGTCTCGCTCTAGATACCAAGCCATCGAGTGGATGGAGGTCGGAAGATCCCTCGTCTGGTCACAGATATCTGCGCTGCGCGAGCCCATAAATGATCTGGCATTGGAGCATCCAGAGCTCGCAGAGGATCTGCGGAAGGCCTCGCTCGCACTCCAGCAATCGGGGAGCACGTCCCCTGCCGAGCTGCACGAGCCCGAACGCTTGGGCGAGGAGACTCAGGTTACAGTCCCTCATCCTGGCAGCACTGTCATCCAAACTTCGGCAGAGGATCGTCACCGACGACTTGCCATCGACTACCAGAACATACTGAAGAAAGTTCGCGAGCAGGAGGGGTTCAAAGACTTCTTGTATCCTCCGAGCATCACGAGCCGCATGCCGTCCATCGAACTTCTTGACGGACCAGTCGTCTTCATCAACGTGCACTCGTCCTCATGCGATGCTCTAGCTCTGTTGCCGAATGGTGCTGTCAAGCACATTCCGCTTCCCGACCTTACAAGTGATCGTGGCCACAACTTACAATCCACTTGGTCGGGGCTCTTCAAGCCGCCTGACATGCGCAAGCGTGGCGCTGTGCCCGCTACCAGGCTTGTCCTTGAAGGGCGCCCTACGAACATGTTTGGATCAGTCTTGTGGAAGCTATGGATCTGGGTAGTGCGTCCAATCCTCCAAGCCTTGAACTACGTATGTTGCGCCGATTATCCTTGCCGATCAAATACTGATTAATATCTGTACAGATGAAGACACCTGCCTTACATCCCCTTCCGCACATCACTTGGTGCCCTACGGGACCGCTCACGCAGCTACCGCTCCATGCAGCGGGTATATACGACTTTTCGCAGGTTACCCGCTCGCAGCGCGTCTTCGATTTCGTTGTCTCGTCCTATGCCACGTCCCTCTCAGCTCTCCTACGTTCCCACGAGGGGCTCAGAGCACGACCTCCTCCGACTTGTCCTAATGTTCTCGTCGTCGCACAGCCGGCAACCCCAGGCTATGCCACACTCCCGCAAACACGATACGAAGGCGAGCGCATCGGTAGCGTTCTCACCAACTCTGCACCCACCCTCTTGATCGACAAAGCTGCGACTGTGGCGGATACGACTGCTGCGTTGCGCATGTGTACCTGGGCGCACCTCGCCTGTCACGGGTATCAAAACACGGAGGATCCGACGCAAAGCGCTTTCGCGCTCGTCGACCGTCCGTTGACCTTGAACGCGTTGATGGGTGCGACGGCAGATAACGCGGAGCTCGCGTTCCTTTCTGCATGCGAGACCGCCGTCGGCGACGAGAAGAACCCGGAGGAATCAGTGCATCTTGCAGCGGGTATGCTCGCAGTAGGGTTCAAGGGCGTCATCGCGACGATGTGGTCAATCTGGGACGTAGACGCGCCTGTAATCGTGGAGGCGTACTACAGGAAGCTAATCGAGCTTCGGGGGTCGGGAAAGCTTGCCGCGGGTTATACTGGTGCAGCATATGCGTTGCACGAAGCGATGAAGGTGTTGAGGGAGCATGTCGGTGAGGAGAAGTTTGTGAGATGGGCTCCGTTCGTGCATTTCGGTGTCTAGGTCCTGTTTTCGCGTCTGTTTGTTATTGGCCACGGCACATTGTATCTGCGTCCGTTCTGCGATGAGTTGTTACACATAGGATCGTATGTATTTCAGCCTATTTTGTAACGGACTCGCATACATGAAGACCATCTCACTCAACGGCCAGAAGAACAAATGAAAGATGAACGTGATAGTAGTAGCCCGTTCGTTCCTGCTCTGCAGTGCCAGTGTGCGAAGCGCGAGCGCCAGTAAAGGTCTGTTGGCAGAGTGGAGCTGTATAGAGGTTCAGCATACAAGATAGGCAATTCGCGCTGCCAAAAAAACATACCAAACGCTCTCGTTCTCCTCTTTTAAAACCCTCACTTTGGCTCCGGCCATGCACACTGCACAGCAGCGTACACCGTACATTGCACATTCGGCCTCCTATCCCCCCTTGTTCCATTTCCTTGCCACCGTTTTCCGCCCGCCTGGACCCGCACCAGAGGAGCCGTACGTCTCGGATACGAAGACTCTCAGATAAGCCTGCGCGCTGCGTCCTAGAACTTCCTTCGCCTGCCTCTCCTTGTTCGGCTCGCCCTGCGCACCACCAACCTCGCTTATGGAAGACGCGAACCGACCAAGCGTGGGGATGAGCGCTGCGTTCCGCAGTCGTATACGGTACAGCGTGTGATATACGCTTATAGCGGGCGAGTACGCCAGTTGAAGGGCTGGTAGCGCATGTTAAGGCTGAAGTCGGCGTGGAGTTAAGGAGATGAGTGGCGTAGAGGTTGGCGAGGTAAGGGATGAAGTCGTATTCAACGTCGGGTACATGCACCCGTCGGTCAGGCCGCATTAGCGAGTGCAGCATCTGCGCGCTTGAGTATCCTAACCCGTCGAGGTCATCAATAACCTCCCACTCAACCCTCTCGCCCTTTCCCCACAACCCGAGCAGCAGCAACTTGCATAGCTCCAAGCAGCAAAGAATTCTACGCGCGTCAGCGTGTCGAGTTGGGCAGCTAGAGAGCGATCCGTGAAGCGGAAGCACAAGTCTACGGAGAGACGCGCGATTGCGATGCGTTGGGGATATATTGTCGCATGATCGACCAAATAAAGACGAAGGGTAGACTGGGGCCTTCGGGTTCGGAGGTCCAGCGTTGGCCGTTGCGGTTGAGAGCAACTCGTGTTCCGCGTCGCGTCGCAACTTGGTTTCCAGCCGCCACCATCTCTACGCCTCTCCATGAAATTCGACACTGTTTACTTATATACCATGACTACTGCAGGGGTCCATGAGGCTTAACGGATGTCAATATCAACCGAAGCGTACTGAAGCACAGACGGAGCTGGCCGATCACATCCTCCGCGCCGGCCAAGACGAAGGACGCGTCCGACGAGTGAAGCTTGGACCGTTCGTTCATTTCCAGCGCCTACAGCAGTTGCTTCCCAGCCACCTCGCCGCCGTCATCTCCAACTCTATTCGAGCTCTCTGTATGGCGTGTCACGCTTCTTATCGGCGGAATAGGCTGTGCAATGAGGCAGAAGTGTCTGAATGCATCTTTCCGTCTACCTGTACCTCGCACTCTCTTCCTCATATCTGTACAAATTGTGCCCTCATCAAAACGTGACGAGCTGCCAGCCGGTACCGGCAAGGCCGACATGGTCGACATCGAGAACAATGTGAACGCAGGGTCGTCGCAGAGGGAGAACAATTCGCGAATACATTTCTTGGACGCCAAGACGGAGATCGCCATTGCTAAGGCGCTCGATGCGTTTGGTGTCGAGTACCTCGAGCTCACATCACACATCACCGGCGGCATCGTAATAGTCGCGCTCTGACTGCGAGGCTATCTGCAAGCTCGGCCTCAAGGCCAAGATCCTCACCCACATCCGTTGCCACATGGACGACGCAAGAATTGCCGTCGAGACCGGTGCGTACGATATCATTATATTAGCCGGGTGAATTCTCGTGAATATGTAGGTGTCGACGGTGTCGACGTCGTTATCGGCACCTCCTCCTTCCTCCGTGAATTCTCGCACGGCAAGGACATGACCTACATCACCAAGACCGCCATCGAGGTCATCCAATTCGTCAAGTCCAAGGGCATCGAAGTCCGCTTCTCCACCGAAGACTCCTTCCGCTCCGACCTCGTCGACTTGCTCTCCATCTACCAGACCGTCGACAAGATCGGCGTTGACCGCGTCGGTATCGCTGATACCGTCGGATGCGCAAACCCGCGTCAAGTTTACGATCTCGTCCGTACCCTGCGTAGCGTCGTGAGCTGTGATATCGAGATTCACTTGCACAATGATACCGGGATGGGTGGGTCGGGTTTCTAGATGGATGTGTCCCTGGCGCTAACGGCCGTGCTTCAGCTATTGCAAACGCATACTGCGCCCTTGAGGCTGGTGCAACACACATCGACACCTGTGAGTTCGTTCATAGTACTTTGTCGGACCGGGACTTACGTAGAACACAGCTGTCCTTGGTATCGGCGAGCGTGTCGGTATCACAACGCTCGGTGGTCTCGTCGCTTGCATGTACGCCGCAAACCCGGAGTACGTCAAGTCGAAGTACAACCTGCCCATGCTTCGCGAGGTCGAGAACCTCGTCGCCGAGGCGGTCGAGGTCAACGTCCCCTTCAGCAACCCAATCACGTACGTTCCACAATCTTCTTACCCCAAGCGATTAGAAACTGAGTGTTTCGCAGCGGCTACTGCGCGTTCACGCACAAGGCCGGCATCCACGCCAAGGCGATCCTGAACAACCCCAGCACCTACGAGATCCTCAAGCCCGAAGACTTCGGTCTCACCCGCTACGTCTCCATCGGCCATAGGTTAACGGGCTGGAACGCCGTCAAGTCTCGCGTCGAGCAGCTAGGGCTCAAGCTCACGGACGATGAGATCAAGGACGCGACGGCCAAGATCAAGGAGCTTGCGGACGTGCGCACGCAGTCGATGGACGACGTCGATTCGCTTTTGAGGGTGTACCATTCGGGTAACCAGAGCGGAGAGCTTGCGGTGGGGCAGAAGGAGACGCTCGATAGGCTGTTGGCGGAGCACCGCCAGGAACAGAAGGAGGAGGCATGAGTTTTCTCGCGCGCAGTTTTTTGGAGAGTTTTGTCTGCGTGCTTGCAGACACCGTCCATCCTTTGTATATTAGATATCAAAACCGGCGTATAGCCGACCCACTGGCGCATCGGACGCCATTGTACACTTGTTCTCATATGCTATCTCGGACGGCTTGTACTGAGAATACTGTTTTCTCATCTATCTGTGCATCCCTGCCTGCTTAGATCCACGACTACTCTCCACCTGCTGCACCACAGTACAGCGCGAAAGTAGTGTGGAATGTTCGCTTCAAATCTAATCAGCAGGCGTTGAACTCGTCTGGATGAGTTTATGTTCCGAATATCTTGTCGAGCTGGTCAAATCGGCGGCGTACATACGCATGGCACAATGACAGCCCGCCGCTGCAAAACTGCGACAGGAAGGCGATCTTGAGCGGAAACTTGAACTTGAAGCAAGACCAGGGTGCGGCATACACTATTTCATTTGGGATATGGATACATGTCGGGTGGTAATTGAAGTACACAACTACGTCACACAGACAGACCTTGAAGGATCAATACTTTACCGCGTATTTAAGCGAAGAAAATCCCTCGACACTTTCTCGGCGTCTTCAAGTCCATGTTGTAGTTGTATCAGAGCGGGATGCGCATCCTGCGAAACCCTTGCAGAATGTCTGCCAAATAGGCGGACCGCGGTTGTCGTCAGGATTAGCATATGCATTCCTCTTTCGGAAAACCCGATGCGTTTCTTGAATTGCACGACGTCTAGTGATGAGAAGAGTCCTGTGTCATAGTAGATGTAAGTATCGTGACAGATACGACCAACTCGTAAGACCAAGCACACACCTCAATCCTATTCATTTGTGCACCCTGTCTCCAACCATCTGCTTGGCCCAGCGCCTACGGTATTGGGTCGTGAGGTCTGTGACGCTTCCGTCCTCGCTATCCCAAATCCTCGACCAGGAAAAGCGCGGTTGCGCAGTGCGATGGGGATGCATTCGAAAAGAGATACATCTCTCGGGGAGCGTAGCGCGTTAGAGCGTGTGGCCGTAGAGCCAACCATACAAAAGCTCAAGCAATGGGTAGTCGGCGGTTGACAGCGCTTGTCACTGGGCGGGAAGTTTGCGTGGAAGTCGAGGAGCGCGACGAAGTGGTGGTGGAAGTTGCTCAGCAGGAATATAGTGTTGGTCGGCGTCGAGCATTGGAGAGCCATCGCCGACGTTGAATTCCCTGCGAATGGTAGCAAACGTAAGTATCAGGATACAGACACGATGAAATCCTGAAGATTTGCGCACCTCAAGACACCTTTCTCGCCTGCCCATCTTTCTCTTTCTCTCGACCTCCATCCCCAGAACGCGTACTAAACGACTCAGCAAGCAGCTTGACTGTGGCTCGGCGACATGATAGAGCTTCCGCTTCAGTGAAGTCGATATTGTACTGGAGGGCACATCCGAGATCGTTACGCTGGTCGCGGTTAGGAGCAAGTTCGTTCGTGGCCGCCACTTGCAATTGAGCCACCACTGTCTCACTTTGATCTTACATACTCGTTGCTCTCGCTCTCCAATCATGATCACAAAGCTCTATCGTCCAGAATCGATGCCACCAGAGGTGCCAGAATACTCGAAGTATCACATTCTCTTCATTGAGTGTAACCTGTGCGGGAGAAACTTCGTGTACGACTTTAGCGCGGTCAGGTGCGGTGTAGGCGTCTCACTCAGAAATGACGGCGCTCCGGCGTTTTTGACCTGAACATACGTGTTTCGCAGGCGGTAGACGCTGAGAACAGAGGGCCGCTCTGCCTGTGGGATTCAGTGCAGATATGACTGCCCGTCTTCATCGGACTGCTTCAAGGCCTACTTACTGACTTCGACGACGCGGTGCCTTCTGGAACATAATGCCACTGGATATAACATCTGCCAGGGCACTTTCTTGCGGCTGCAAGCCCACAGGACTGGTTCTCAACAAGGCGCCTAGAGCGGGCATGCTGTGTGCTCACGGCCTCGTTCACTCCGCCCAAGGCCGCCCCGTTCGTATAAGAGCCGTCTAGTTACGCCTGCTACGCAGTGCTTCTCCCCCCACCACATAAATCACCAGCACATTGATCCTAGCGCGAGTGATACCTGGTACAACATAATTTGCGCACGTACAAACAAGCTGCTGACGGGAGGCCTAGGACATGCCCGAAGATACATCTCTGTCTAGCGACAGAATTGAGGATGACCAATTAGAAGGGCTTACGTCTGGCAAGAGCAGTTCCGACTCTGGATCAAAGTATGCCTCCCCGTCGAACGCGAGTGTTTCTACGATGACTCTCCGTCAGCATCTAGGCAAACTTACGCATCTCGGACGCACCAGACGAGCGCAATGTCGTGCCGTTGACACTCTCCTTCAGCAAGGAATTTCTTCTTTCGAACAATTCGAGCGTATACACGATCTTCGTGATCTCGACCGTGCGATTGATGCTCAACGGCGAGCTATGGATCTCATGCACGAGGATCATCCTCGAAAGCTCGAGACACTTGACTATCTTAGCAACTCGCTGTGGGCTCGCTATAATAACTTCGGCAAGCTCGAGGACCTCGAGAATAAAATTGCAGCAGATAATCTTGCTCT
>KV424925.1:0-15552 GCA_001632445.1 Peniophora sp. CONT | reverse complement strand
ATTGTACTAATCGAAGTTTAGGTTCCCATGGTCCCTTCTGTGATGCTCGCAGTCCCACATCGTACGTCTTCCCTTCGAAGAACTGCACCTTTGTTGCTAACTTGTTCTTACCAGGTTTGCTCTGGGCTTCATTCGGGTAGCGAGATTCACGGATGCGATGCGATAATCATCGTGGTGAAGGTTCATATATATATATATACATATTTTGCATCGTCGCACCGTCCTGTCATGTAAATCTAGCACATGTCGTAGGCTTCGTGTCGGGTGTGGTAGTGCACCCGATAGCACAATATCATTCATTTCATGCTATTTAAACTGGAGCGAGTGGCCATAAGCCACGAAATACTGTACGGTTACTGATCTGGCAGTGTTCGACGAGTGCCCATTGAACGCTCAAGTAGTCGCTCAGTGAGCGCTCACCAGAGCGCTCACCAAATTTGCCGCCACGGAGGGGTACCTCACTAAAAAAAGCTAATCGACGCTTATGCTAACGCTCGCTCAGCGAGCGGCCATAAGCTAGGTTAAGCGGGGGGGCCGTTCCCTGATGATGTTGAAGCTTAGCCGGAAATACTCTGTGCCACTTATGCGAAGAGCCTGCATCGACATTCTCAGAAGCTTATTACCCGACACATTACAAGCCTATCAGCTCACGATCGAGAACGTGCCAAGCTGGTATCTTTCCGGGCCAGCCTTCGTTGCATTATGGCCGCCACGAGGCACAACCTACCCACTCTTCTTCCAGCTTGCTACCTGTTTATAGCGGATCGCTTCTATAGCGAAGTGTTTGACGTGAAGAAGGCTAGCTGTTGGCCCTCTGAAATACCACTCACGGTTTACTCCGACATCGTACGCAACATGCGGCAGCTCTTGTTGCTCAAGCGCAACGTCATCGATACTAGCTTCAGTGAAGACTGGAAGAATGAATACACCGAAGACACATCACACCGTCACCAGGTCGCGGTACTCCTGAAGTATTTTGGCAATCGAAATCGTGTGGGCGAATTTTATGAGGAGGACCTGGCGATCTTCCAACCCGAATGAATGGCGACGGACATTTCCCGCTGTTTATATGAAGACCTATGCGACGAATGCATGGCGAGGTGGGACAACTCTCAGCGCCTGGCGTGGGTTGACGGTTGGCAGATGCTGCCGTTGTACCTCTCGATGCAGACTTGGGAGACGATAGAACAACAGGAAAATCAGGTTCCTACTTCCGGGGCTTGAAGGTACGGAATACTTGTCTATGCTACACACAGCCATATCTCACAGACATTCCAGCTCGTTCTAGTACAATGTACCTCATCTGCATCTTTAGTCGGTGCTGGACCCATGGTATTCAGTCGCCTCCATCTCCATCTCCGCCGTCTCCGCTCCCTCCATCTCCGGGACCTTCAGTACCAACATCAAAATCGCCTCCGGCCTCGTCACGCTCGACCTCTCTCTCCTCCCGTTCGATCTCTGGCTCGACATGATGTCCCTCTCCACGTCCTTGATAGAAGCCCAAACCCGTACCCGGCGCGATATCATCGCGCGCTCCTTTCGGCGTAATTTGTCGCACTTCAGAGTCATACTCCAGCGGTGCTAGCCGTTGTTCATCTCGCCGCAGAAGGTATATAAGCGTGACAAGTATGTAGTCGAAGTCTTGCGGGTCAACGTTGTTGTGGTCGATGTCTAAGTACGCGTTGCGCTTCATGAGTGCACGGAGGCCAGTGAGACGATGCCAATGCGCGACCGTTGTGCGAGACGACTCGCCGTGCTTCAGAGGGCGAACGAGCTGTATGAGGATGTTAACATGCGGCTCCTTCGCCCCGTAATTAAATCGTTCGCACCTTCCATTCTTCTTTATCTAGTGGTTCCCATACATAACTTGCATCACTCGGTGCTTTGAACCTCCATTCCCTGCGCCGGCTGTGTTAGTGAAGCCCGACAGTCAGCTGTGAATCGTGTTACCCGGCAAATGCAAGCGCGAACAACGCCTCCCCATTTCGAGTCTTTCCATCGCACTCAATCTTCATCGCTTTCTCCTCTGCATCCCAAATGACAGTAGCGATCACCTCCAGCTCAGTACTGCCCCCATGTGGCTTGGTAGCATGCGACTCAGCGTGCTTGTTGATAATAGTCTTCGATTCTGAGCCAGGCGAAGAGATCACGTATACAGGGGACCCACTGGTAGATTCTCGAAAAAGGACGGTGTTGAGAAGGTTCGGTTGCACGGATACGAGACGCATGATGGGGGAAGGCAAGTTGAGTTGAAAGGTTCGCCACCAACTGACCGGACCTTATATGGCAGTGAGGCTGTGCAGCGGTGGTAGCAGTGTAGGCGTCTATTCAGGCGAACTCGGCGAACTGCCCACTCGTCAGATCAGCTCAGCCCTTAGGGTATCTCCGATAGTATGACTATCCAGCACTGTCGCTGATTCGGATCCTGCATTCGCAGAACCGGATGCATGAGTTCTGACTACATTGCGTCGCTGAGGCGCGGGTGGCATAAGTACATTCACAAAACAGCCTGTCCTGTTCCACGCTCGAAATATGTCACAGATGCATCCGACAGTCGGTATTGCAGTGCGTGTTTCCGAGGGATAAGAAGCACAGGTTGTGCACATGCGTTGGCTGGTAAGGGGTGAACAGCGATCTGGACGTCTCATCAGCAGCCGTTCGGATACAGATCACGCCGTGCATTACCTCTCCGCTAACAGAGCTACTTCTACCACTAGACAGCGATCGGGTTTCGATGTGGTACGTGAAAAGCTGGAGTAATACGCGTTGCACATCGTCGGGTTCCTCGGATATTGCTGAATGGTGGCGCACGATCAATGTAGTACCGTGCTACATATAGATTCAGTAAGCGTCACTGCATGATATACGAGTAGCTGGCACCTGTCGAGCGAGTGCTACCAAGGCGCGAGTGAAACGAATGATCTCCGATGACTCGAAGCCTATCCATTCCAGTGATGAGGTGTCGTCCAATACGACAAACTTGGGACCGCCCTCTTGTGACCAAGTTTCTAGAAGTCCTTTTGTATCCAAGTATAGAGTTTTCAAGTTGTCGGGAGAGTCTGGTGTTATTGACGAGCCGTCGATGAAATGATAGGTGCCATTGTTGACTTTGAGATCAAGGTTCAGGCCCTAGGTGCTCGAGTCAAAAACTGCCTATCGGCGACAAACTGCACAAGCGCATACGCTGCGAGAACACAGGGATTTCCATCTCGTCAAATCCCCGGATGTGGATAAGAAGGCGCAGCGTGCATCCGGCGATTTGAAAGCCGAGACAAGAAATTGATGCAGTAAGAAATCGGCTGAGGCTCCAGCTTCATCGGTCAAAAGCAAGGAGACGTGTGCATTTAGAAGGTCGTTCAATCGCGACATATCTGGGAAGAAGTAGCCAATGACAGCAAAGTTTGGTAATGGCGGTTCAAGGCAAGTTACGGTGGTGGTTTTGGTTCTGAGTTAATAAGTGGAATTTGCCTGATATCTGGCCAATAAGATCTTAAATTCCAGGCCGTGAATCCGATCGTCTTCAATCCTACGTAGTACATGTGGATACGCGATAGATATGAACGTTCCGTGATATAGAATAGTCTGGGTACTAGGAGGGGATGGCCGGTAACTACACTCAAGACAATTCAAGAGAGCGTTCGATTGACGGGAACCCTTGCCTCAATTACGCTGGTCGGAGGACCGCGGGGACGCTCCTTCATTCCACTGGTCAGACTGCTTTTCTTGGAGCCGATCCTGTGGATCACTCTTCGGCCGGGAAGCCTGGCGGTGTGCGGCAAGCAATACGGCGGCAGCGATGGCCGCGAACAACATCGCAAACCATGGCAAGACCGCCAACAACCGCACTGTGGTATGTGAGCGACTATCTTACGGGCTGTATGCTTGAGAACTCACGGAAGTCGTAGTCGCGGTATCGCACCGATAGACCTAAAACATCGAGCACTTGGTCCACTATCTGGTTGGCTACATGTATGCCCAAAAGTCCAGCATCGATGCCGATATCGTCGTTTGCGTAGAAGACGTCAAAGGGGATGGCACACGCAAAGATCCAAAGAGCTAGTAAAGCCAGTATAGTAGCTTGCAGAGGAAGTGTGCGTGTGAAGAATGGGACTGCAGTGGTGCCGCGCACGCCAGAGAAGATGGTGCCGAGGAGGAGAATAAAGGAGACGACCGCGCTCAGGGCACAGCCAACAGCAAGGACAGTGCCAACGGCTTTGATATCTACGAGCAAGCATTGAGTATTCTGTAAGTTAAATGAAAGCCGCTGCACGCACTGCTATCATTGAGTTTGACGGTGATGCCCAACGGCAGATTCGACAGAATAGACGATGTCACGTTGTTGGCTCTAACGGTCGTGAGCGTTGAGCATGTATACGTCTAAGCCTCATTCGGGATATGCGACTTACTTGACTACCGCATTTATGGCCACCGCCAAGCCCACTATCCCAAAGGCAAAGCTTAGAAACAGAGCGCACGCTCTTGCGAACTTCAACGGGACCACTGGCGACATGGCAGCAAGAAGCAACTCAGGCGTTCATGACAAGACACTGAGCGGGCGACTGGCGTCGGCCAGTTGGCAGGTTGTATTGGCAGTCGTTTGGAGTGCTCTGACAGACGCCGGATAGAAGAAGGACGGATTCAAAGTCGAGGCGAACGATGGACGTCGCGGCGGCGAGGCCGGTGATGTTGTGATTGGCTACATGATATGGGTCCATATGGGTGTATCACGTTCAACTTGGGCAACTGAACGCGCCGCGGCCAGTGTCATGCCGTTCGAACTTCTTTCTCCTGACCATCAATGACCATATTCTCGTTACCAGCCTGCTATGTGCAAGAAATTGAGAGGCGGGTGTGCTCTTGCGATAGCAGTTGTCCCCCTCATGCGATAGCAGCCTGGTTACGAGGCTACAATGACCAGACGCCATACCATCTCCCCAATTGGCACTATGGATGCTGTATCCAGAGGTGGATCGGAAGCTCATCGTGATGACGGACGCTTGTGGGTCGGCTCGACTTGCATATAAGGCAGGAACGCGTCACAAGCGTCTGCTGGCTTGCCCTATTGCTTCTGATTCATCATGACCGAGCCTTCGCGCAAGAATATGCCTTACGGTTCGTCCATCTGCATCTATCGTCATATGTACGCCTGCTCAAAAGGCTGCAGTGCGTCTGGGGAAATCAGGTCTGAAGGTGTCCAAGGTCCGTCTTACGATACGAACCTAGATCTACGCTCCATTGACTAGCAAACCGGACCAGATCATACTGGGCTGTATGTCGTACGGGTCTTCCGATTGGCAAGGCTGGTTGCTCGAGGAGAAGGAGTCGCTCGAACACATCAAGTTTGCCTATGACCACGGCATCAACGCCTTCGACACGGCCAATGTGTACGTCAACATGCAGAGCAGACATACAGAGTTAATGGAATGCATGGATTCTAGATACTCAGATGGGCGTAGCGAGGAGATTCTTGGCAAAGCGATCAAGGAATTCAACATGAATCGGGACGAGATAGTCGTCATGACGTACGTTACTCTAACTCGACATTCGGTGACCATACATATCTAACAAGCATTCCTACATACTCAGCAAGCTATGGGGCACCGTTTGGCGGGAAGGGGGCCCCATCAGGCGTATACCGCAGGCTGAAGTTGATCAGCTGGGCTACGTGAACCAGCACGGACTCTCGCGCAAACATATCTTTGAGAGTGTCGAGCACTCACTCAGGCGCCTCGGACTTGATTACATCGACCTGCTGCAGTGCCACCGCTTTGACCCTGACACGCCAATCGAGGAGACCATGCAGGCGCTACACGACATTGTGAAGAGCGGTAAAGTGCGGTACATCGGCATGAGCAGCTGCCACGCCTGGCAATGTGCGTACTCTGATGCCTTTTGTGCAAACGCGGCTAATCCCGGGTAGTCCATGTCATGCAGAACTATGCTATCGCGAACAAGCTCACGCCGTTCATCAGCATGCAGAACCATCTCAACCTCGGTAAACCCACTTTGTCGGCTATTCTGTCCGCTTGACCAACTGAAACCATGTATAGTTTATCGCGAGGAAGAGCGTGAAATGATGCCTACCCTCGACTACTTCGGTGTCGGCTGTATTCCCTGGTCTCCCCTCGCGCGCGGTCTACTCACTCGTCCTCTCTCGCAAAACACGAAGCGTAAGGAGACAGACGCGTTCTCCAAGGGATATGATTCCCCGGGGACCGATGCTGTCGTGAACCGCTGCGAGGAGGTCGCGAAAAAGCTTAATCTCACGATGGCGCAGGTTGCATTGGGATGGGTGATGGCGAAGAGCACGGCACCGATCGTGGGCACAACGAGCTTGAAGAACCTCGAGGATCTTATCGGCGCTGTGAACGTGAAGCTTAGCGAGGAGGACATCAAGTTGCTCGAAGAGCCGTACGCTCCTCGTGGTGTCATGGGTCATTAAGAGTGCACAGAATCAAGCATGTGTATGATATTTGGAATTATGAGTATCGTTGTCCGCTGACTGGAGCAGCCCCGCGGAACACAGGAATAGTCGAGTGTTTAAATGAGTCAAGAAACGATGCATACAGGTATCTGAACGAGGAGGAACGAGCCTTTACATATCCGTGACCATTCTGTGTACGGAAATCAGTATGGTAGTCAGAGCTTCGTCGGCAGTCCCGAGGGCGTGCCGTCTTTCAAGGCAGAATCATGAGAGCGCGCGAGGAAGCCGTAGTCGGGAAGGTACTTGTCGAAGAAGGGCATCATCTCCTTCGCGCCGGGTGTAGCGCGCCAGTCGCGCATGAGCTCGCATGCCATGGCAAACGAAGAAAGGACATGTGCGCCCGCCGCGCGCATGCGGTCATTCGCGTCGTTTGACGTCCTGACGTCGAACGTCCCTGAAGTCCGTTAAGCATGGTGCAAGAGAGAATAAAACTTAGAGACGTACCGCTTGCATCCGCGTTGGCCCATACCGAGTACCCAGCGTCGCGAAGTGAAAGTGCGAGGAAGGCAATGCAGACCTTTACCGCAGGTCAGAGTGTGAAGGCCAGGGGGAAATCGGGCATTGACTCACATCAGTGGTGATACCGGCAATGATAACCTGCTTGCGGCCAGTGGCCTGAACGGCCTTGCGGAAGTCTGCGTTATCCCATGCATTCACCTCGCCATGGCGCTTGACGAAGGCCGCATTCGGGTGCATCGCGAGAACCTCGGCGGGAATGCGCCCGTTGGGACCTTGGGTCGCCATCAGAGAGGGTGCTCATTGATGAGAGGCCGGGCTCACCAGTCTCGGAGCTGGATGTGAGCACGGTCGGCAGGCTGAAGACCTGTCCGAGTGCAGCATGCGCAAATACGTCGCTCTTGTAGCGTATAGTATCCCTGTCCCTGGTCAACATGTAAAGCCCTTCTTGGTGGTCGACGACGATGAGCATCGCCTGGTTCTTGTCAAGACGCTCGTATGTGAAGCGGGCCATTATGCTTTTTGAGAGGAGAAAAGAGGCGGAAGAGCAGCGGAGAAGTGATGGGTCTGAGCTGGATGAGTTTGATACTCAACCGGTGGCTCCTGAACCCAGATACTTATAGAACCAGTGGTTTTCACAACATGGCAAGAGGGTTGCAGCTGCAAGCCTGCTCCGCGTGGTCGTAGCCAAGCTGGCAGACGGACAACAGCGGGATGGACGGCGTTCGGAGGAGTCCGACAGGGACGAGCGTCTAACCGGCGTGTATGTTTTGGAAACGTAATGCTGTCGCACTCAGGTATACCTATAACAATGTCCGCCGAGACTGGTCGTCGTGTTGCAAACATGCGGCCACCATAGATCTGCAGCGTGTCCGGGTAACAATGAGACCCCAGACGCTTATAAGAACGAGTGCTCCTCGGAATAAAGCATTTATCACTCGCGCGGGGCGCTGGGTCATCGCGGCCCTGCCCTGTGTGATTCCGCCGGATGGCAATCGGCCACAGTCTGTGTTTAAACACGAGCAGTACATTCTCATAACCTCAATGCGCAGACAAGCAAAGACGGGATCATGCGCGCAGGCCATGCAACACGCCCGAGTTGCTTTGGCATGCGGGTC
This sequence comes from Peniophora sp. CONT, assembly GCA_001632445.1. Taxonomy (NCBI): domain Eukaryota; kingdom Fungi; phylum Basidiomycota; class Agaricomycetes; order Russulales; family Peniophoraceae; genus Peniophora; species Peniophora sp. CONT. The sequence continues at coordinate 7,494 of KV424925.1, read as the reverse complement.
TCATCGGCATGGATGCCATGGAAGAGCGGTGGGCTCAGACTAGCGCATGTTGCCGCCGACAGGGCAAAGTCCATGGCTGAGCTAAGCTTTGACCGGCAAGAAGCGGGGTGCTGCCTTGCAGGGCGACACGAAAGGTGGCATTGAACCGTGCGTACAGCAACGAAGCGCCGGCGTGAGAAGGCCAGACGCGAGCCACGAAGCATTACAAGCGCTAAGAAGACGATTTGACGCCCGTCGAAAAGGTAAAGTGAGAGTTACGCAGATTTAGCGGTGACGTCCATACGTAGTGGAGGAACAAAAGGAGGAGAATAATGGTTTGCGAGGTACCGCGTCTGGGCTAGTGTTGAGTGTCCCAAAGTAGCTCTAGCAACGGGATCTTCATCCCTCTCGCAAGCTCTAACGCGAGCTCGTAGGAAATCCCACACTTGAACGTGGGAGGGCCGTCCAACTTGTCCGGCGCAGACGTCCTTTGGAGAAGGTGCATGGTTGACAGCTCCGTAATCTGAAGCCTCATCAGCCACGTAGACGCTATTAAAGCTTGTAAAAACACGCACTGCGCCGTATACATGCACGCGCCCCAGCTCGAGCTCTGTGTAGCTGCCCGTAGCAAAGAACTCACGACCGGGTTTCTGGTTGTCCAAGTCGTACGCCTCTAGCAGAAAGCCAAGTATCGCCATCATGCGATCCAGCGGAAATGTAGTTGGTCCCAGCAGTCTCTGAGGTACGACGGCCTTCCCAGATCTTGACGCCCGTGTTCGCACGGTACCACCGCCTTTGCGTTTTCGCCGTCGCTCCGCCGCGCTACCGAACATGCGTAAATCGCTCTTTGGCGGGTTGGTGCTTGCAAGGAAGGATGCCAGGAGAATGTAACGCGAGAGCGTCGGAAGTGAGCGCACGGCGCTTGCACCTGCAATTTCTTCCGATTGATCGTTATCATCTTGGTCCTGGTCTCCCTGCCTTGTACGTTTGCGCGGACTACGAGGCGGCGATTCAGAAGTTCCCGGATCGTCCTGGTTGACGCTGGCGTCCGACATGTGAGCTGCGGCCCACGCCGTTGCAGTCATCGTTCGGGGGTACAAGGCGTCGACAGCAGAGCGATACGTCCCAGCAAAATGTCGAATGAGGCGCATTGAGCTCTCCATGCTGGGCGACTGTAACTCGGCATCCGGGTCCTCCTCCAGAGCCGCTTGATGTGCATCCAGAACAGGTTTGACAAAGCCGGGCCACCGTGCCGCAGCAATGTAGGCCAGCTCGTCAGGAGACCGAGTATACAGTGCGCAAGTGTCATATAGCGCAGATGCAAAAAGATTATACAGTTTACTGAGGGCTGGATGATGCGCATTTGACGTCGAAGATATCGAGGCGAATGTAGCATTCATGAGCTGCAATGTTGCTTGCTTCTCTGGTGCTGATATAGTCATCCGGTAAGGAGCGAGAGCCCCGCCTCGTTGAGGCTTGACGTCTTCCCATTCGAGCTCGGAGACGAAGATTGTTGTGATGTCTACACGCGACTACTCAGGTGAGTACCATGGAACCACACAGGCGATGTCAACTCACCACTTCAGCCAGTCGGGTGAGTGGCACGAGCAGGTCGGGGATGCCATCCTTAATGCGCTCAGCATGTTCGACTACAAGCACCAGTCGTACGTCCGGCTTCTGAATCTCCACCTCTTTACCCTTGCTCTTCTTTCCTCTCCCCTTCTTCGCCGGTGTCTCGTCTCCCTCGGCGATCATCTCATCCCTCAAGGCTTGAAGACCGTGTATAAAGCCGTCGACAGAGTCATTATATCGCAGAGCGTTTTCACTTCCCCAGTTCTCGCAGCCCTCTTCCCAGGTTGGTCTCCACCGTGCGAGCTGGTTCAGCGCGTTGTCGAAGAACAGTCGAGGGGCAAAGCAGGCTATGGCGTCTAGATGAGCCACAGCCAGACGAGGTGCGCTTTCTGGGGTTGGAAACGCCAATGCATCGATATCAGATAGGCCTTTCAGTAGATGGCCGAGTAACGCTCCAGTCAAGCGAGGTGTGTGAGGATCGTGAATGTGGATGAAGGAAGGCGGATAGGTCGTGAGAAGAGTTGCGAGCTCGAGCACCAAGCTTTCATTGCCGGGGTGCAGCTTGTTGGTGTCCGCAGCGGTGCTTTCGACGCGCGTGGTATAATTCGCCGTCATGGATGCAAGAGACAAGTCCCGTCGCGATGAGTTCCGTCAGTCAAGTCACGCGCGAGTTCAAGATTTCTATTAACACTCGTTTTTTCGGTTCACGCAAAAATAAAGGAGAAAGTCATAGGATACATGTACACAACGGCATAGGTCCAGCAAGATAAGGGTACAAGCTAACACATAATCCATCGAGACTTCTGATGGACATCTAGTACTTGTAGTTAACCCGGGGACGCCCGGCTCTGAGCCTAAGGACAGCCTGAGCAGGACCGTCCAGCTCAATGCTTGCAGCGCGTTTCTTGACGGCCTTCTTGCAGGAAGAGGCGGCCCTTTGGCCTGCCGTCGAGCCTACACCGGAGCCCTTTCCGATCTTCTCCTTCTCGCGGCACTTCTCAACGCTGTCTCGCTTGGCCGACGGCTTGCGAGCTACAGTGGACGAGGACGAGGACGAGGAGGGCCCCGCAATCGATACACTCGGGGGAAGCGAACGCGGGGCACCAAAGAGTTGGAAACTTGCCGGAGCGGGCCATACAGCTGCAGGACGGGTTGCCGGTTCCGCGGAGGTAGTGGGGACGAAAGGACCGCGTTTGACCCAGTTATGCGTAGTCATACATACTTTTCTGTCGCGAGGTGCAGACATATACGACTCTATAAGGAAGTCGACCACTAGGATATACCGTCAGATGACGCCTCGACAACGAAGTGACATTCAAGAGTGACGCACGCAGTTCGTTACCCGGTGCCGAGACGAGTTCCCAGTTTGGGGTCTTATCCTCCGGGTAACTTGTGAAACACTCCTTCTTGCCGAGGGACTTTGGCGAGTACTGAGCAACAAGCCTGTACGGAGGGAGCATCGGCGAGCGATCGTTAAGTAGAGCGGCGGGACACGTACACGTAAAACAGACTCATGATCCAAGCAAAGTAATCGCAGCTCTCGTCGATTTGTCCTGTGCGGCTGTGAATCTCAGGGGCAGCGTAGACGGGCGTCGTAAAGATCTGTAATGGTCGAAGTAAAGAGTGCGTTCTTTCCGCATGCAGTATGAACACGTACCGGGCCATTTCCCAGATCACGGATCCGGCGCGCACTACCGAAGTCCGTGAAAACCACCTTCAGCGGGTTCACATCCACGACAAGCATGTTCTCGGGTTTGACGTCGACGTGGGCGTAGCCATCGGAGTGAAGGTGCTGTACGTGAAATTGCTAAGCTGGATGGGGGATACACTAGCCAGAAAGGACATACCTCCAGGATACCAAGAACCTGATGATTTAGATTCCACAACGTAGTTTCGTCTAGAATGCGAGCTCAACAAAAAGGCCTGAAGATAGATAAAAATAGACTCACCGATACGGTGCGTCTTGCTATACTCGTGGAGGTCTCCGCGCTCGAACCAATCAAACACCATATCTAGAGCATATCAGTCTATGCATACAGATCTTAGACATAGCAACCGCAACATACAGAGCTTGTGGCCATTTCCATCGACCCAGCTGTCCAGAAGCCTGACGATACCGGCATGGGGAGCGATCGAGTCAAGGGCATTCCTCTCGGAGAGAACGGTCTCCTCATCGAGTCCCGGTTCATCCCAAGAGACGACCTTGAGAGCCACGAAGCCGGGAAGTGGGGCCGTGCCCTCGTGAGCCTTGCACTTGTGGATAGTGCCGCCGAAGTTCCCTTGGGTTATGCACTTCGAAGGCTGCGACTTGTAGGTGCGACCACTGGGCGAGAAAAACAGCTGAGCTTCCATTGTTGAGAATGGAAAGGACGTGCGATCCAGGGAGAGATGAAGAAGACGACTATGCGGCAATGGGCAGCGAATGAGTGCATTATATACCACGCTAGCTTCGTACATAGACCCCAGACACGAGTGGCGGACAATGAGTATGGTCAACACTGCCATGCTTCCGCGGTGGACGATCATAGTTTAACTCAAAGCCAGATCGTGGTCATGCACTGACCGCAAGCCTCACTACTGCCTGATAACAATAGTCGCGCGCATGCAGATCGGGTCTGTGGTCGCGAAAGCACGAAGCCCGCGATTTCTCCCGTAACAGATATGAGATCAATGTGTACACCGTGTTATCGATAGGAGGAGGGATAGTTGAGTTTCCGAAAATGGCATTCTAGTAGTGGTGGTGCGGTCGTTAGCAGACGCGCGCGGGGAGGTCACCGGTGCTGGTCAAGTCCGGAGAAGTCCGAGGGGGCGCGTTGTGCCTGTCGTTTGTCTTCGTTGGCCACCTCTGACCACCTTGTACTCCGCTTATTGTTGCGGCACAATGTTCGGGATCCTCTTTGTTCTGCTTGACCTCCGCGTTGCCAGACCACGACGTCTGTGTTTACCTTCACACTGTATCCCCCATCCTTTCCCCTCAACATAGCCTCTTCAATATGCCGATGACAAGCACGAGCAATATGCACCCTACACGCTCCGGAGTGGAAGATCCTTTTGCATTTGGTGCTCTAGAAAGATTCAGCACGACGTATGGGCCCGAGCGCCATATCCTCAGGATACCCTTGAATGGAAATATATTCATTGGTCGAGGACTACACAATGATCTGGTGTTGGAAGATGAGCATATCAGTGCGTACTCGTACTGGCTGTAACGCTTGACGTTGTCCCACTAACTTGTCTCTGTATCCAGGCTGGTCCCACTGTAAGATAACGTACACGGCGAGCGAACCTCCAGTCGTCACGCTTACCGCGATGAGAACGAGAAATGGGACATTTGTACGTGGTCCGCAATGAAATATAGACTGCGCTTTCTGAAGCTCTGTGTAGGTCAACGGCATACGTTTGAAACCGGAGCAGACGCATAACCTCAACGACGACGACTTGATATCTCTGGGCACGCCTGTGGCGCCTCAGAAGCTATCGCGCGAGGATAAGAACTCAGTGCATATCGCAGGCATCTATGCCGAACGTCGACAGCTCAGGCAAATAGGCTGGCAGTTTAAGTTCTATCGTTTGACTCGGGCAGAAGTCACCCAAGGAGCTGTGGGACGGTCCGTGCACAACGCTTGTAACGTGATCGCACATAGTAAAGCTTGCGTCCTAGCTGCTCGTGTTACCTTGTAAGCCTTTTCTCCTGTGCATTATACGCAATCAGTAACATCGAACCCTCTCTCCCAGAGCGCGAATACAAGGCGAACACCACCCGGAAGAAAAACTGGGATGCCATGCTCCAGACATTTACCCGACGGAAAGGCCTCCTACGCCTGCGTATGTTCCCCCACCTGCCCGACTAGAATGGCCGGATCTACCACCGTTTGACTTTGTCGCCGGTCGTTCATTCCACACGTATACGCACGCTACTGGACTCTCGTGGTATCATCCTGATTTTATATACGCCGGCGAGATTCCGCTTCTTCAAGAGACGCCCATCTGCGAGCTACCCAGTGCATTCCCCTTATGGTCCAGAGCATACGGTCTACCCCAGGGCCTTCATCCTCGTTGGAATGAGTTTTCGTCTCTTCGATACGGCGACGAGTGCCGTGACATCCATTCTCCGTGCGCCGACTCGGTCTTGCTCAAAGGAATACCTGCGCCTTCCGAGCAATTACTGCGAGTGGCTCGTATCGAGGAGAACGTCCGTCGGAGGAGACCCGATCTTGCTTCAGTGCCAGCTCAGTACACGGCCGAGGGAATATCTTCGATGTCTCGACGGGACGAGAACGACCGCCTATATGAAGAGAACGACCGCTCTCAAAGCCCGTTGCCTCCTGTATCGCCATCGTCCCAGGCCGTGATTGATTGGCGCCCTCTGCACACTGAACATGAACATCCTCCCGTTGACATGGGTCCGGAAAAGTGCGCCAGTCCTTCTCCCCCGGCTGATGCGCTCGCCTCCGAACCAACTGCCGCACCTCCCGCCACTGCGTCTCCTCATGCACGGCGTTCGGACAAGCGGAAATCCGACGCGAATGATGACTTCCATTTTCGGCGCTCCGCGGACTCGAACACATCAACCATGGCCGCTCTCGAGCGTCCACGCAAACGTATGAAGCGCACCGCACATACCAACTCAAAACATGCGACTGGATCGCATACTGCACACCCCTCTGCATCAACCTCAGCGCGCGGTATTGCGACCTCCGTCGACGCCTCTCGCCCACTCAAACGCGACCGTCCAGATGACGATAAGCATGCAGAGGAAAGATTTGCCAAACGTAGAACGCATGCCGTAGAAAACGCGCCTGCCAGTACTTCCGACGCGCCATCACGCCGGCGCCACAAGCTCGATAGCGAAGAGCACGTTCGAGAACGACCCATATGCGCAAAAAGCGACAAAGCCCATGCGCCTGCTCAAGCGGTAGAAGCAGCACCCCGCTTGCACAAGCGACGGCGTCTTGATCCCGATGATGAAGAGTCTACACGAAAGCCACCCGCAAAACGAGCGCCGCGCGCCACCAGCAATACGCCAGTCATGACTGCGGACGACATGCCTCGTTCTGCAAAGCGCATGCGACCCACTGCTATTGCGACTCCGGACGCGCCAGACGCGGGTGCTCGACGCTCCGAGCGCCTCAAGAGCAAGGCGCCGACGCAGTACCACTGATGGGCGCTCTGATTACTACATATTCTCGACTGTCTTGCGTGTCTGTCATATTAATTTGTAGCCCTGTTTATCCTGTAATCAGTACACAAATGAGAGTAATCCTCGATTGAATCTTCTGAGTGTAATCGAAGCACTCGTGCGAACACGGCTTGCGAGGCCTGTGCGAGGTAAGTAGCAGAAGGCCGCGCCGGCCCGAAGATCAACCGGCACGGCGAACTCCAATAAGGCGGTGGACAGAGAGAAACCTAGTCAAGCTAGGTAAATTGCTTTTCGGTTGACGCAAAACTTAAAGGAGAAAGTCATATAATACAGGTACATAACGTCACAGGTCAAGCAAGATAAGTGTACACGTTAACGCACAGTCCATCGAGACTTCTTAAGGACGTCTAGTACTTGTAGTTAACCCGGGGACGCTCGGCTCTGAGCCTAAGGACAGCCTGAGCAGGACCGTCCAGCTCCTTGCTCGCAGCGCGTTTCTTGACGGCCTTCTTGCAAGAAGAGGCCGCCCTTTGGCCTGCCGTCGAGCCTACGCCGGAGCCCTTTCCGATCTTCTCCTTCTCGAGACACTTCTCAACGCTGGCTCGCTTGGCCGACGGCTTGCGAGCTGCAGTGGACGTGGACGAGGATGGCCCTGCAACCGATACATTCGGAAGAAGCGAACGCGGGGGACCAAAGAGTTGGAAGCTGGCCGGAGCGGGCCATACAGCTGCAGGACGGGTTGCCGGTTCCGCGGAGGTAGTGGGGACGAAAGGACCGCGTTTGACCCAGTTATGCGTAGTCAT
>KV424924.1:0-15675 GCA_001632445.1 Peniophora sp. CONT | reverse complement strand
CGCTGGTGGATGAAATGCGGATGAAACGCAACGTTTCTTCCACGCGCGGCCCCGGGCAACACGAGGCGCGGACGCGAACTTCTGTCCGGAAAAACCCTCGGCTTTCCTTTGTTCGAAACTCAATATCTCGTTCGCTCCGTGGCGAAGCTTTCTTTCGACTTAAATAGTAGATTAAATCCGCGTTTTGGCGGTTCTCATGTGCAAAGGAAATCGATTGTTTAAGCTGCATTCTGGCAAGGGTCTTATCGAATTGATGTAGGTACTTTAAGCCGAACATCATTCTCCTTTCGTCCGCGATGATACGGGCCCACGCCTCCTGTGTTCAATCTAAAGGGCTGCACGCGACCTCGTGGCGATTTCAAGGTGGTTGGTTTTCTCACGTGGTCGCGGACGCCGGCTCAACCACATCGATATCGAGCCGATTTGTCTGCGTGGGGGGTAGTGTACGCATTGCTATATTGCTAGATACGCACATATGCGAGATGCGATAGTACGCTTGCGTCTAGATTTGGCTTCGAATGTCCGTGTCGAAGGATATCGGGCCAATAAACAAATAGTTCAACGCGTGACGTCACGCGTTTCAACTGACATGTCCTCGTCCTCGGACCTCGCCGCTCGGCGGCGGTTTTGCTCGCCAATCGACGTCCGCTTGCGATACACGACCCCAGCATCCTAGATCTCTAGTGACAAGAGAATAATCAAGAAGACGATATCTATGTGATAGCAGTACTACTAGGAGCCATGAACTGGAAACACTCGACATGGTGAATGTCAAGGGGGCTCTCGAACTTTAGGGCCAAACACGAAACCGAGGCTTTCAACTACTATAGGAAACACTCGTGTCTAGCACTCTGCTTTAGGAGACTCGCTTCAGGTCACGGAGCCCCCGAGTACGTTGCGCAACTACATGACGGTAGACTTGGGATAATCCGTGGTTCTACGCGATGATGGAGACGTGATTCAGTGCATGCTCAGCGACACGGAAAACGTGTGGGTACTCACCGTGGAACATCGCTGACGATGACACTTGTATGATCAGATTGAGACTCGCGCATGGCACTTACACCGGATGACTCTTCAACGTTCGACACCCGATTCTCGGTGCTTAATAGAGTCCTTTGAGCTGGTGTACTCGTAACATGATGAGTGTACGCACTGCGAGACCGCATCACCAGTAAACTCGTGACGCGTTTCGTCGCCCGCTTCCAGATCCGTCTCCTCAGGTGTGGCGTGCGCGCCAGAAGCATTCCCAGATCCTTGGGCTGCAGCGTGCACATCCGCGTTGATGAAGCTTGGCGTGCGAGATCTACTCGAGCAAGTTATAGAAGGTTCAGCAAGTATGAAGCTGATGTCGTACGCACCCCATCTCAAGATCGATTCCCGACGTATCCTGCGCCGGACGCGCGCCAAACTCGATATCGCCCAGCGACGCTTGCCCATTCCGCGCCCGTGGAGTGGGTTTCCATCCAAACCAGCCGCCGACGGCGCAGATGATGCGCCAGTAGGTTACGCGAGCTTCGGGCGTTACGCCGAAGAGGCCGAAGATGACGAATGCGAGTATTGTGGATGACCATTGAGAGAAGTAAAATTGTGCAAGTCCACCAATCCCGGCGGCCCGCTGCTCGACATATGAAATCCCAATGGGGTCCCAATCTGTGTGCAGGAGAGTCCAACCTGGATAGAACAGGAAAGTGTTCGAAGACCGAGCTTGTACTATTGCCAGAGTGATAGTCACAATGCCAACAGGCAATGTGAGCAAGATATCGATGCTGGCAAGGACAAGTATGCGAAGATAGTTCGTGCGCGAAACTGAGGTATTGCTGCGCAAGAAGCTATCGATGTCCCTTCTCTGTCGATAGTATGTCCGTGCCACCTTTGCTAATAGGATACTCGGTATCAGTGAATAATACGGCTGATGATGTGAGCAGAATGACTCCCGATAGTAGAATATGACTGATATCAGAGGAGGGACAAATATCCAAGATCGCACCATCATGATATCGAGTATCGATGTCTGGTCCGCAGTTCTACACCCGAAACCCTCAACAATCTCAAATCTGGCACCCTCGTTCACATAGTCTCAATGGTTTGATGTGAGTCCTTAAACGCACAAGACACCAGGAAGTGGGAACTCACAGAGAGGGCCTGCCACCAGGATAGGAATGATCAGCCCCAGGGTCCATTCTAGAGCGAGATCCCAGTGCCTCTATGATAGGGCTCAGCCGTGCATGTATACGTAACCATTATACGTACCGCTGCTTTATCAGGAAGTTCCACGGATCGGAGACTTGCAATGAGGTAGAGTCGCCGTGTAACAATGAGGGTCGCCATGGGCTTGACGACATATGTAATCTCTTCGATATGGGTCACTGCAACACGGTGCATACAATAAGCCCTGTCTGGGAGAGCAGATAAACTGCATACCGATGTCGCAGTAGACATATAACCTTATGTCGGCATTGTCAGACCAGACGATGGCGCTCACAGCGGCAGTGACAAGCTCTAAGAAGATCCAGAAACATAAGAAAGTGACGCCCAAGTTCCAGCTTTGGCGGACGAAGCTCGTCGTGAGCACCAAAAGTAGCATTGCCGAAGCGAGGATGCAGGCGATGGGGTACAGCGGATAAGTCGGATCGACGGCGCCCATGTTGAATCAAGCAGCTTGCTTGTCTTTTCAGAGCCGTCTTGCCTCATGGGCTTATAACCCCGGAGCATTTCAGAGCCCAGTGTTGAACTATCGACGGGAGAAGCAGATGACACGAACCAGACGAACCATCGGTCGGAGACGTACTCGTAAGATGATCGTATACGAAACTGCACCGAGCAACGGTCAGGACAGACTTTCGGCATCTACAACGAAGACGAGAGAGCGATGACCATTTTCACGATCAGACCGGCGACAAGTGTAACGTAGAGCAGTAGAAAAGAGACCCCAGATGCTGAACGTTGCCTGCGTTCTAAACCCTGACGGTGGATGGGCAAGGGCGCGCATTCGTATGTGATGTTCAGAACCAACCAGATCTGCACAGCGTGTCGTTCGCATATTTTATAAATAGTCATTCGTGAGGAGGGCTGTACCGCGACGGTACAAATAGATGAACAAATGTTGGTTGTATAGGTGATCGTGGTCGATAGACAACCCGTGGGCGGCAAAATCCGGGCAGCGCGGCCGAATGCTGTGCGCACGAGATCGTCATGAACACCGACTAGCACGTTCTCGTCGCCACTTCCCTCCGTACCTCCACCATCAACTACCCTTCACGATATCTTCGATGTTGATCCTGATCTCGACCGAACGCGACAAAGCCACATAATCGGACAGTTCCAACGGCGCCAAGATCCTCGCGGCCGGCCCCGCGTGAATCTATTTTGCCTACCCTAACCCGAACTCTCGGTCTTATGGCGGAGTACAGGGTGCAGTGGTGCTCGTGCATGATCAAGCGCGAGGGACATTTAACTTGAGATTGGTTGATTTTATGGGGACGAGGAGGTATAAGGAGGAGTTTGAATAGCCTATCGGCAGGATGGGCCGCACCCCGATGGCTTTGCGGACGACGTGAGTGATCTGCATATCTGATAATATATCTCGCGTTTCACGGAATCTGACGCAGAAGTGCACGTCAGGCTCGTTTTTGCGACACATGCTTAACGAGGTTACTTCTCGCAAAGAGTTCAAGCGTACGTTCTCCTCCGATGATCCTTCTACACAAACTTACATCCAGTACAGTGAATGAATATTAAGCAGCACCATTACCCGCTCCAAGCGTCTCGCCGAAGAAAGTCGACAAGATCGACAAATCGCTTCTTTGCGGCCCCGCCCAAGGCCCCGTCATTCACGTCGCGCATTGAGGCCACAGCGCCGATCTTCGCTTCGTCTTAACCGGCGTCGACCCGTTATGGAAAGCACTACTCAGCAATCTTGAAGCGCATGGTATGAGCGAGCAAATGATTGAGGAGAACACGGACTCAATCAAGGACTTCTTGCGAGACGCGCACAAGGCGCCGCCATCTCAGCAGCCCAAGGCGACGAAACTGCCTTCACTGAGACGTGCGGAACCGCCGCGCAATGCGCTCCCTGCACGCCTAGAGTCGAGCGCACCGCCTCCTCCTTTGTCTGCCGCACGTCAACCCTCTCGCGCTCTTCCAACTCTTGCGGTTCGCCATCGCCGTATGGTGCCGCCCAGCGCACCGTCTTCACGTGCACCTACTTCGCCTCACTGCACGATGGACCCTTCCGCAGTATCTGACAGCGAAAGTGTCTCGACCGCCTACATTCGCCCCCGCCACCGCCCCATGCTTATTTTCCGTCTTCATCGTATGCACTTCTCCGACCCGACGCACTCCACCGCACATGCCCTCGCCCTCGCCTGTAGGCGGCGTGCTACGGTCGCCGCCGCCACCTCGCACCGGTCTCCAGTGGAAATGATGGTCTCTCAACGCGGTTACAACGGTCTCGTACCTACCCTTGATGAAGGCATTTACACCAACCACAAGACCGACAAATCTTTTCTCCGTGCACGCCTCACACCCGCGTCTTCATTCCTCGTACATATCTCGTTCACTGCCTTCGCCACGACCTGCGTACGGACGCTGAAGCGTTTACCACGGCGAGCATAGATCTCTAGGGTCTACCTAACCCACTACTTCAACATGAGAAGACCTGGCAGTCCTCGGGCTCTCGGCTCATTAGCGTTGATCTACACGGGATACAAAGGAAACACAAACCGACCCACGATATGCACCTTCCTCGTTGGCGACGCTGTCTCCACAATATCATCTACTTTCAACGTCCCTTCCCCCACACTCTGGCGCGCAAAGGCTGCAAGGAGGGTTTCAACGTTCGATACGGTCCGGGGCGGGACGCATTGTTTATGTGGGCTGGGATGTGAGGCGGACGATCGAAGGAAGGGTGGAGGTGAAGCGAAGGAGAGGGAGCACGTAGAGCTATCGATGCGCCGAGGCTTAGAGATGCTTAGTATGAGCTTAGAAGGCCCAAATGAAAGATTAAGTGGATCTTAGTCTCGTGCACGATAGAAGTCTATGGTCTGTGAAGTACTTACCGACGGAGCATGCAGTGTGTCTGCTTCAGTGCGTGTAGCATTGTTAGCGTGCGACAATTGTACCTTTTGCTCGCAAGCTCGCGCATATGCTCCAGCAAGGAGCTGTTACGCGCATGCGATTGATCGCTCGGTCCTGGCGGAAGCTCGTTTGTTGCACCCATTCGCGTGAAACGCGTTCGGCACAGTCGCAGTAGACTCGGCGTAAGACAGCAAATTAGCCATGCGAGCCTAGGGTTAGGGTCAGGGTGCAGACGCGCCCGCGCGCCACACACCAATGCGCCTTCGACTCTTCATCCACCACCGCCACCACGCCATTCGAGGCTATGCTTTGCATCCCTCTACAATCTCACTGACAGTCCACGAGAACAAGGGGCTGTGCGCAGTGCACTTCATGATCCAGCCCACGTGCTTGAACACTGTGCAGAACCTTAGCTAGATCCATGCCGCATGAGTCGGTACAGTCACGCTCGATATGCCGAAGGCTTATACGTTACAGATTAAGACAGGCTTTAACATAATGAAATACAGTATAGGCCGCACAAGAAATCAGTTCAGAAGACGATATCTATGGGGTAGCAGTTCTAGGAGCCACGAACTTGAAGTAATGGAGCCTCCGAGTGAGACGTCGTGCGACTACACAACGGGAAAGTTGGCATATTCAATAGCCCTGCGTGATGCAAACATGTTTCAGTACATGTTCAGAAAGACGAATAACATGTGCACGAACCGTGGAACATCGCCAACGACCTCACTTCTATGGTCAGATTGAAGCTCGCGCATGGCGCTTCCACCAGCCATCTCGGCGCCGTCCTGGCCTTTTACTGTTACGTGCGTACCAGAGCTCACGGTGCTGGACGTCTCAATAGCATCGGAGGGTTCTTCAATAGCCTGCGCACAGCGCTTGGTAGAGTCACTGATGATGGATGGAGTCTATCAATGCACTCGTATGTCCCATGTTCAGCATACGCACCGCGAAACCGCATCATAGATCTTACAGTCGCCAGGTGTCTCCTCGTCAGCTTTCGGATCCGTCTCTGCCTCCTCCTCGAGCGTGGTGTGCGCGGCAGACGCATTCCCAGATACCTGGTTCGCAGTGTGCACGTCTGTGTTATGAAGCTGGGGGTCCGAGACCTGCTCGAACATGTTGGAAGAGTGTCAGCAAGTAAGCCGTGTCGCACGACGCACCCCATCTCAAGGTCAAAATCCGACATATTCTGCGCCGGACGCGCGCCAAACCCAATATCGCCTAGCGATGCTTGCCCGTTCCGTGCGCGTGGAGTGGGCTTCCACCCGAAATACCCGTCGACGGTGCAAATGATGCGCCAGTACGATGCGCGAGCTTCCGGTGTTACGCCGAAGAGGCCGAAGATGACGAATGCGAGTACGGGGGATGTCCATTGAGCGAAGTAGAACTGTGCGAGTCTGGCAGTCCCGCTGGCCTGTAGAACAGCGTAGGAAAGGCCGACTGGCTCCCAATTGGCGTGTAGCGGAGTCCAACCTGGATAAAAGGGAAGTTGGTTTAGAGACAGAGCTCCTACTGTATTCAAGGTGATGTTCACGATGCCGATAGGCAACGTGAGCAAGATGTCGAGGCTGGCAAGGACAAGTATGCGAACGTAGTTCGTATGCGAAACCGACCGATTGCTGTGCAGGAAGTTGTCGATGTCCCTTCTCTGCCGATAGTATGTCCGGGCCACCTTTGCTAATACAGTACTCGGTATCAGTAAATGAAGGGGCTGGCGATGGGAACAGTATAACGGACGATAGTAGAATATGATTGATATCAGAGGAGGGACGACACTCCAAGATTGCTTGATTATGGTATCGAGTATCGATGTCTGGTCTGCAGTTCTACACCCGAAACCTTCAAGGACCTCAAATCGGATGATCTGATTCACATAGTCTCAATGGTTTGAGATGAGCTTTCAAGCTCGCCAGATGCCAGAAAATGGGGACACACAGATAGGGCCTGCCACCAGGATAGGAATGATCAGCCCCAGTATCCATTCTATGGCGAGATCCCAGCGCCTCTATTGTAGTGCTCAGCCGTGCATGTATGCGTAATCAGTTTACATACCGCTGCTTTATTGGGAAGGTACACGGACTGGAGACTTGCAATAAGGTAGAGTCGACGAGCGATGATGAGGGTCGCCATGGGCTTGACGACGAATGCAATCTCTTGAACATGTGAAACTGCAACACGGAGTATGAGGTGAAATATGCCGCTGGTGGCAGATGAGGTGCATACCGATGTCGCAGTAGACATACAACTTTATGTCGGCATTGTCGGACCAGATGATAGCGCACACAGCGGCAGTGACAAGCTCAAAGAAGAGCCAGAAGCATAAGAACGTGACACCCAAGTTCCAGCTCTGGCGGACGAAGCTCGTCATGAGCACCAGTAGCAGCATTGCCGAGGCGAGGATGCAGGCGATGGGGTATAGGGGGTAAGTCGGATCAGCGGCGCCCATGTTGAAACGGATGCTTGTTGGGTTATCAGAGGGTGTGTCCAGTACAGTTTGGCCCCTTATACCTCGACCAGACTGGTATCACGAGAAATGCATCTCCCGCTTCGTACAATACATGATCCGTAGAAGATCTGTGCTCATGAAATGAAGGCAGAGAGGAACAACACTGAGGTATTGCATACGGTAAGACGAGTGCCACGACGGGTGACAAACACGTACATTATCGGGGACGAAGTGATGCAAGAACGAGTATAGTAATTGACGTGGCGTAAGAAGCACAACCCGATTACTGGGTCCGCGATTGGACTACCGAAAAGAACTCGTAATGTCTATGTGCGGCATGCATCTGGAGGCAGTGAGTGTGGACTTGACAATGTCCACGAGTCGGCACTGCAAGTTACTATCGGAACGAGGCGCAGACCATCATCCTAGAGACGAATGAGCCAGAATAAGCAGGAGGATGTATATACGTCAACGAATCGTTTAAATCGAGCGATGGGTTGGACATTGCGGTCGCACATTCCACGGTGCAGTAGTAGCATGCATCACGTCTAAGGTCGCGTCAACATGCATGAGATACGTATAGATGAGCGGTGCCCCCGCGATGCATGGTGCTGAACATGACAGTCTGTTTACGCCCCAACCCGCTCTATCAGATGGTCAAAAGCGCGAGCATGAGCATACCACGGTTGCCAGTATACGTGGGCCTGCGGAGCAATAGGTCGTACGAATACGTAGATGGAGCGTCGAGTCGGTTGGTGATCAATCATCATGGGCGGAGACAACCTCTTTTGCGGGCGACGAACTCCGAATATGAGTGCTGTGCGCGAGTGTGCGCGCGGGATCGCCGTTTCCACCATCGGCAACGCTGCCGTCGCCAGCTCCCTCCTTACCACCACCATCATCTTCCACGATGCCGTCGACATCTACACGTACATCCACGGAACGTGGCAAAGTCGAACCATCCACCGGTTTCAACGGCGCCAAGATCCTTGGCGCGAGTCTCGCACCCCCGACCGCGATTCCTGGTCGTATGGCGGAGTACAGGGCGCACTGGCGCTCGTGCACGATGAAGCGAGAGGGATACATTATCTGAGACTGGTTGATCTCGTTCGTACTAGAGGGGTGCTGTGGGAGTTTGAGGTTTATTGAGGAGAGGAGTTTCAGTACTGGCAAGATAGGCTGCACCCTGATACCTTAGCGCATAACGTGAGTAGTATGCATATCTTTTACTTGGCGAGACCTGACTGAGTACAGCTGGTACCAAAGTTCAACATCAGACTCATCTTCGGGAGGGAGAGTCGAGGAGATTACTTCTCGCAAGGAGACAGGAATCAAGGCGTACGTTTTGCTCTGATAGTACCTTCTGTACAAACTAACGTATTGTACAGCTAAGCAGCACAAGCAGCAGCACCATCCCCTGCGTCCTGCGTCTTGCTTTCAAAGGCAAGGAAAGACGGCTAGATCATCTGCGCCTCCGTCACCTACTCGTGCACTTAGGCTACGACACCAAACTCAACCTCGTCTCCACCGGCGTCAATTCGTCATGGAAAGCATCACTCGGTGATTCCCGTCGCCCAGCGCGCCGCCTTCGTGCATCTGCTCTGCCCCCGTCTGCGACGTGTCTTTCTGCAGCAGTGGACAGTGAAGGTGTCTGGACGGCCTAGTATCCCCCTTGCTCCTAGCTGCAGCGCTCGCTGCTCGCTAGTACCTAGTGCTCATCCGCCGCCTCTATCAAATGCATTCGCCGCACTTGCAGCACCCGTGCCGAAGGATATCGAGCCAATAAACATATAGTTCGACGCGTGACGTCACGCGTTTTGACTCACGCGCCGACGTCGCGTGCCATCTCGCCTTCCCTCTTGACCACGACTACGTGTACTCGGGGCCGAAGGTACCACTCCAGCATCATGGAACTAGTGAATCAATTCAAGTCTTTGCCGCTCATATCTATGCCTGATACGGTTGTATCTCCGGAACAAGCGCCGTCCGAGCGCTGATTTGCCTCGTCTTCGGCCCGGCACTTGAAGCGCCCTGCCTCGGTACTCAGCGCTCCAGTGCCACATTCTCGAGGACGTCTACGAGAACACGGAATGGCGTATATCAGGGTACCTCCTTCCGGCAACTTGACGCTGATCCGTGGCGCGCTTCACCTGCGCCTATCATTGCGAGACAGGACGGTAGAGCAGACTTGGCAATCAGACTTGCCCGCAATCGACTACTAGAACGTATGTTCTTTTCCACTTCTTGCTATAAAGCGCTTGCGGCATTCTCTTACCGGTGTCGTTATAGGTCCAACGGAATAGACCCGGTACATCTTGATGTGCAGCCCCTACAGCAAAATCCACCTAATCCCTTTCCGCTCGAGAGGGCGCTATGCCTTGACTCAACCTGAGTACTTTCCGCCACCTTGAAATTGCCTCATAGCTGTGCTACTGAATGTGCTGCCTCTGCGCTCTTACCAGTAGGCGCCAGACGCTCGGAATGGGGAGGCGCCGGGCCGGGCCTCTACGGTCTTGGAGTATGTTTCGACAAGAGATGCAGAGGTCGCTGAAGTGGCGCGGTCTATTCCACGTATGGATGGATGTGGCGCTGATGGAATGTCGCTTATGTGCCTGCCCTGTCTGGAGGATGAGCAGCCTGTCGTACTTTGAGGCTTTGCCATTCAACTTAGCACTATCTCGATGCATTCCATGCCAGCCAAACGATTTATCATGCTAGCAAATGAAACGACTCACGGACGTCCCACCACATATTCCGTTCAGCCTATGTAATCAACGCACCTCCTGAATGCGCTGCAGCTGCTCAAACACTCAGTGCCTTCACTGTTTTACTAACCGTCTTGGCTCCCGCTCTGTATCGCCCTGCACCCTGAAATGCAGGTACGTGCTCGTTTCACCGGCGAATACATTCGAGCTTGTGCTCAGTACTGTACCGATACAGATACGCTATTCTGCCTACCGGTGCGGGCTCGCCGTCGTAGGAGTATAAATGCCTCACTGACGGTCCAAACCTAACCAGGACCTCAGCCTTGATTCCTACTCGACCTTTCGACATGATCTCTCGGTCGCTTCTCGCCGCTTTGTCCCTCATCGTGGCCGCGGAGGCCGCCATCGGTCCTACCGCGCAGCTCACTATCTCCAACGCTCAACTCGCGCCCGATGGGTTCATGCGGGAGTATGTCTGACCTTCCGTCTTCTGATTTGCGTCGCTCATGTTATCTCGATCAACAGTACTGTCGTTGTCAATGGGCAGTTCCCTGCACCGCTCATCACGGGCCATAAGGGCGATACCTTCCACTTGAACGTCTTCGACGCTCTGACCGACAATGACCTCGACACTGTCACGTCCATCGTATGCCTTCTATACCTTCTCCGCCGTCGCTATCGCTTAATATAGTCTAGCATTGGCACGGTCTCTTCCAGCATGGCACACCCCACGCGGATGGCCCGTCCTTTGTCACTCAATGTCCCATCGGTATGTCTCCCCATCTCACTCTATATGTATAAATGAGATCTTACAACATGATAGTACCGCTTGAGAACTTCGACTACAAGTTCCAAGTACCTGATCAAGCCGGAACGGTGAGTCCTCTCTCTTCTATACTCGGACCTTCGTTCATTCATCCGCTCTTCAGTACTGGTATCACAGTCACTATAGGAATCAGTATTGTGACGGCTTGCGCGGGCCTCTGGTCGTATATGGTAAGTAAGGCTCTCTCCGTTGCTCGAATCCCGCTGATGACCGTCGGATCTGTAGATCCCAATGACCCGCAGAAGTCACTCTACGACGTGGACAATGACGATACTGTGATCACCCTAGCCGATTGGTGCGTACATCCCGAGTATGGCATTGGGTATTCTGCTTGCTGAACATGCTTGATGCAGGTATCACTACCTGTCGACTCAAGCGGGACCTGGCGCTCCGTGAGTCCTACTCTGCTTGACGCTGCGTCTGAACTAACGATGTCACAGCACGCCTAATACTACCCTGATCAATGGCAAGGGCCGCAACATCAATGAGACCTCTTCTCTTCCTCTCGCAGTTGTGAACGTCGTGGCTGGAAAACGTTACCGTTTCCGCTTAGGTGCGTGACCCTCGTACTCAGTCACGTATACAATGCTCAACATGTCTCATAGTGTCCATCTCTTGCGTATGCAAGATATCATATTGCTTCTTATGTTTTTCTTACTAACGTTCGGCGTAGGATACGAACTTCGTCTTCAGCATCGACGGGCATACGTTTGACGTGATCGAGGTTGACGGAACCAGTCATCAACCTCTTGCCATCGATTCTGTCCAGATATACGCAGGCCAGCGCTACTCCCTAGTGGTACGTATCTTCTTCCCCATATACCACACTCTATGCCCATCGGAAACCCCAAGATGGCCGCAAACCAACCCGTAGCAAACTACTGGATCCGCGCTCTGCCAAACAACATCGTCAATACCACCTCGAACGGCATTAACAGTGCCATCTTGCGCTATGCTGGCGCACCGGCTATCGAACCGAACACGACGAGCTCGGCTCACCAGCTTCTCAATGAGCAAGACTTGATACCTTTGACGAACGCGTCTGCTCCTGGACGGCATGAGGCGGGTGGCGCGGATCAGACCATCGTGCTAAATGTGACGTTTAATCGCACGGATGGCCTCTTTGCGGTTAACAATGCCTCCTTCATACCGGTGTACGTGGCATGGTGGATCTATTGCTGGTGCTCAATGCTGACTTTGTGTAGTCCGACACAGGTTCCTACTCTTCTGCAGATCCTTAGCGGCATCCCTCCATCGAAGCTCGTTCCCCACGACTCGATCTATAACATCAGCAGGAACCAAGTCATCGAGCTTATTATCCCTGGAGCAACTGCCGGACCGTAAGTCTCGATGCTCACTGCCATGTGCTCCCTCTCGCTTATCTTTGCCTAAAGTCATCCCGTTCATTTGCACGGACATACCTTCTCCGTTATCAAATCGGCCGGGAACAAGACGATCAACTACGATCACCCTCCCCAACGCGATGTAGTTACGATTGGGACCGACCCGACCGACCCTACGATCATCCGCTTCGTGGCGAACAATCCAGGTGAGTTCTGTCCGAGTTTTTGGTTAAAGTATAGAGCTGACGCGTTGGCTCAACAGGGCCATGGTTCTTCCACTGCCACATCGACTGGCATCTGAACGCCGGCTTTGGTATGTGTCCTTCCTGCGCCCAAGTTGAGCTCCCTCTGACGCCTCTTCAAGCCGCAGTATTCGTCGAGGATCAGCCAGACGTCGCAAACGTCGATCACCCTCCGCGTACGTCCGCCTTACTAAATAGCCTTGACTTCGATCTGACCGTCTCCATAGTCGACTGGGAACTGCTGTGCCCGGCCTGGAACTTGTACTCCATCATCAACAACCTTGAGACTGGGTTGGAGTCTTTGAAGCCCACTGAGACGACGAACCCGGTCAACGTATCGAGTTTGTCCCTGCCTGATATCGAGAAGTAGAGGCTACTAAGACCGTATGAACCTCAGCTCCTTCTGTTGTATATCCAATATCATATTCCTCTGATGTGCAGGGTTTACCCACCACTTGCACGGCACCCACCACTTCCAAGGGCCGACAATCAGCTTCGATAAGCGCAAAACAGGGTGGATGCGAAGCTTTGTACCCCCCGCATCACCCTCATGTAGTCGCTAGGTCAATACAACCAACGTGCAATGCCTATAGTAGCCCTTTGCCTCAAATCCACTTGAGAAGTTGTGCACGTGTTGTATGAGTGCCACACACTATAGCTCTGGAGAATTAAAAGGGTGGGTCGGTTAAAGCGCAGGCCTTGCAAGTGGTGGGTTCCCCTGTTTGCTCGAGTGGGTTCGTATGCTACTTCCAACCTACACGTAAGAAGCCACTGTGAGAACTCATTGGGTGAATTGCCGCAGAGGTACGCGTATATAGGGCACGAGGCCAATAAACGAAGGATTCCGCGCGTGACGTCACGCGTGTCCCGACGTGCTACCGAAGCGCGCCGCGCGTCGAGTCTGCTTGTCCTCAACGACCACGACGCGCTCGCTACGGACCAACGGCTCCTATTACTTCATTCATCACAGCCCCTCCGGGGCACCACTGGGGCTCTCTTTCTTGCTGGCCATCTAGCCTCAGCCAGAAAAGTGCATTGGACAGTCTCTCAATCAGGCTCTAAGTATACACCCTACCTGTATCTATGTCTGATTTGTGTTGGATTCGTGAGGTGAATTGGAAGATTGTCGGGCGCACTCACCTCGGGCCTCGCTGCGCTCGCCCCTCGTTTTCGTGCTATCGCGACGAGCACCTCCGGCGCGCGTCGCAACGCGACGCGCAGGCGTCCCGTCTTTACAGGCCTACTTTCTACGAAAACTGACTACTACATCCATACCTGCAAATGTTCTATTGCACCCGGAAGTCCTCGCCCACTGATCGCGTCTCCATTCTGGTGACTAGCATAGTCGCGATCTCCACGATCACGATTTGGTCGCCATGCTGCATTGCACTCATCTCTGTGTGGGTCTTGTCTTGTATCGCCGTCATCACCAGGGTCTCCAGGTTCGTTAGGCCCACCTGGTGCCGCCATACAGACCGCATGTGCTAGCGGTGCCGCTCCCAAACTGGGTGCTACGGTACGATGGGGCAAGTGAATGACGTATGCGCACGGGACTGTGGGCAAGCTGTTCAGGTGTATACACCGAAGTTTGATGTGAATAAGAAATGTGCACTGCTGCGTCAAGTAGTATCTTCCCAGTAGGCGAGGTGTACGAGTCAGCATTGGCATTTTCACTTTCGCAGCGGCATCAGCACCGACCGAACTACCCGTGGCCAAGTGTTACTCTGACAGCTGTTCCTCGCGCTCATTCTCTACGTGTTGTAAATTCGCTTGGTTGAGCCGATTCTGCATAGGTATAAACTTCTCGTACACTTGCCTATTCTTAACAAATATATTTGTCCGCTTGTTGTCGTTCACGTTGCATGGAGTGTCTCCTGGTCTGGACTGTGAACTGGGGTGACCGGGCGTTGAGGCTGTCTGGCAGTATCGAGACTGGCCGTTGTACGCAAGTTTTCACGCAACAGAGTATTCATAAGTCGAAGCAATTCTGCACGAACAGCGGCCCCGTCCAAGAATCCGCCATCTCGCAGTGGCTGCATTGCATTGACTATAAAGGTCGAATGTTCTTGACGAGCAATGTACTCCTGCCATCCAGCATGGTCCTGACCGTCTTCGTGCATTATCATCACCACCAGCACCACCATATCCAGCTCATGCATCGAACTAAGAGCTTGCGCGATAGCCATAGATCAAGTGAAGGAGTGCGACGCGCGGATGCGGTGAATGCGCGACACGGGGAACCATTGCGCAAGCCAACCGAGCCTGCTGATGCAGCACGCATAGTTGGTGTTGCCGTCTGGGACAGAGGTGGCAATCCGAAGGGCATAAGATAGTAGAGCCGGGCTCGCCTTTGACAGGCATTGGGCCCGTGGACAGGGTGCACAGAGTTAGCGAGCGAGCGCGCGGCATGGGCACTGGTGCCACGTGCCTGGGAAGCTCAGAGGGCTCGGAGGAATACCCCTCAATACCGTAACCAGTGTTACTAACAGGTGTCCCGTCGTTGGACGGGGTTTTAGTCGAGCCACAGCACCAACGTGCGGCGGCGGCTCCTTGTCGCCACATGATGTGCCCTTCTTTCCCTCGCCGGGCATGATAGAGAAGATCCGAGGCATTGTGCAAAGCACTCAGTCTCCACAACTGTAGCTTGTGTCGGTAGTAGGTGTATTGAGAAAGAAAAAAAACATCATGGTGGTCGCGAATGAAGGCCGTCATTCAACTGCCGCTTGTCCGCCGGCAAAAGCCGGCTGTCTGCCACCATTTGAGTCCGATTTGCTTTGAGTTGGGAGCTGGGTGGAGAATCGAGCCCGAATCGGCGCGTCGATTCCGCGTCGATTCGAGTTGACGTTGATTTGGAATCGAAGCTGACGAGGCGGTTCTGACGTTATGAAGCTAATACGCGAACCAGCAACCGCCGCGGCCGCGGTGGCAGCGCCGGCGCCGACCTTGTTCAGCTTCTCGACTCGGTCTGTGCAATGCGACACGACGCGCCGCGCTGCGAATGTTGGGCACGCAGACTTTGAGCAGCCTC
>KV424923.1:0-15719 GCA_001632445.1 Peniophora sp. CONT | reverse complement strand
CTTGTACTGCATACCCTGTATCATTGAAATGGACATTGATTTTCTCTATATTACACGCTGTGACTATTGCTAGACTGTTCGAAGTTGATGGTAAGTGTGGCAGCATTGCTCGAGAACTTCCGGGTCGCAGATTCTAGAGTTCGGTGAGTGCCCTATAGTTCACCGCGAGCGCTGCATACTTACCCACTACTTACCGCTTAGCCAATAGCACCGTTTAGGGCTCACTAGGGCTTTTTAGCCTTAGCAGCCCACTACTTCCCCCTTAGCATTTCTTAGCGAGGGGGGGTTTTCCTGATGCACCGCACCGTCACTCGGTATGTTACAACGCTGTGTCTGTCTGGCATGCCTAACCCTGTAAACTATGTAGCGAGGCATGGAGAAATGCTATGCAGACCCGTTTCGATGCTTACGCCTTCTCTGATTCGTCCAAACATGGAGATACGTCGGGCCGCGCGGGTTTGGCGGACGTCGAACTTGAGATTCTGCAAGAGCAGCTCGCATTCGCGAAGCAACAGCGCAATAGGGCTACTGCGGCATGTTCACTGCCTCCAGAAGTTCTGGGTTCCATCTTTTCTCTCGCTCAAGCCGGATGGAGTCCTCACGGAACATCTGCGAAGAACGAGATTGTCGACCAGGATGACACGTCAGCGACGTTCAAAACCAACTATTCCATGGGTTGGATGTGTATTCTGCATGTATGCAGCTCCTGGCGCCAGGTGATTGAAATAGAGTAGAACATGTGCTTCACAATGCTGACTAGGTCTGCAGGTTGCTCTGACTACCCTGGAGCTATGGGACGAGTTGCATTGTCTGGATGTCCACCCACAGTACATCCCAACTTTACTCGCACGCTCGCGACTCTTGCCGCTCACTCTTGTTGTCGATGGCAAGGACCTTCTTCTGGACGAAGTCAAGGAGCCGTTGCCTAGTCGAAGCTGGCTTTGTCTATCCGTGTTCCGTCGTACGGCTGGAATCACCTTTGTCAACGTCTCAGATCATCATCTTTCGCCGTGGCTTAAGAAGCTATGCCACCCCATGCCTCAGCTCAGGCGCCTTGATATCACCGGACAACCCACAGAAGAGCAGTCGGACGAGAGTGGTCCAGCTCTTCCAGTCGACTTGTTCTCGAGAGAAGCCCCGGAATTGACGCACGTGAGGCTCGTCGACGTCGGGTTTTCTTGGACTTCAGCATTGTTCGCTAGGACAATTGTTCTCTTATCACTCACGTTCAACGCCACGTGTCTCACAAACCGTACCATCGCCGAGTCCATGCCCACTCTTCAACAATTCAGCCAGATCATATCGTCGTTAACTGCGCTTGAGGAACTGGAGCTGCAAGCGGTGTTTCCTGTCATATCCCCCACAGGCACCGATGCCTACACGATTGAATTCCCGCGATGCTTCACAAAGCTGGCGTTACATGCTGAAGACGACTTCATCAAGCCATGTTTCTCTCTCCTGAAGCATACAACGTTCCCCTCGCAGGCCATAGTCACCATCGATATTCTGACTGTCGAGGATTTTCAACCCGACGTCCCCGCTCTTATCCTCCAACTCTTCGGGCCCGTCGACACCGCTATTCCTCGCGAGTTATGGTTGAGCCGGTACTCTATTGGAATGCAATACATCGATCGACCTCAGGAGGACATCATAACGGGAAGACTGACAGGGTCGTTTGATTCATGGACGTTATTCAACATGGCCGTGGGGGGAAGGGGCTTCTACCTCCATCAAGGAAATGACGATAACGATCTCCCTTCGCTCGTATCCTACTTGCCTACTTTACCTCTCCGAACACTGCGAACCGTTACCTGCGCTTCGGACTCTGCCTGCTTTCTCACCAGTCCCCGCGTCTGGCTCTCTACGTTCAAAGTTGCCCAAGACGTCGAAAACGTATCGGTAGAATATGATGGCGCCCTCCATCTATTCGAGGCTCTGGCTGAGATGGATGACATGGGTCATTTCATGCTTTTCCCGTCCTTGAAGATGCTCGCTCTGCACACAAGCAAGGATACTGAAAAGGACGAGGTGGGAACTGTGGAGTTGCGTAGTACGCTGGAGGTCGCTATCACCGAGTTCTTGCTACGGAGACGGGAGCAAGACACACCGGTGAAAGTCCTCGTCCAATATCAAATGGCGGAATGGGATGTCTGGGACAGGATCGAAGATCTCGTCCATGACGATGTAGAGGGCTTCTGAACACCCAGTTTGTACCCAGTTTGTTGTCGCTACCCTTCATGACCTCGTAAACTTCTCTTACCCTGCCGTTGGTGTCAGGGCCAACACAATGCGGTTGGACAAGAAAGAACATAGTGGCGAACGTATTCTCGAAAGAGGCCAAGCGGCCTGATCTAGACTCAGCCTGAACCTGAAGAATAGTTGTGCTCTCCGGTGACTTATCTCAGCACTGTTCACTCACAATGATGAGTCTACTCAATATTGTGTCTTTTTGTCATCCTCGACATTTGTAACAGCCTGAATCGAACCCACGATGATTGAATCACACCGCACTGACGAGCAAGCGCCGATTATATACATCCATGTTCCGGCAAACACTGAATACCGAGAGGGCTGAAAAAAGAAGGGGAAAGACTATGAACACAAGTACAACCTCCTTCGCTAAGACGACAAAGGAGATGGGTTCGGAGGTGTTTGCAGACAACAACGGACAACGGTTGGGAGAGTATAAACATCAGGGAATGTGAGGGTAGAGGACGAGGGATGTCTAGTCGGGGATATGAGCATAGGACGGCGATAGCGCACGCCAGGAAACGAAGGATGGGCATTGAGGCGGGGGTATGTGAGATAGTAGGTGTAGGTTGATATGAGATCCTCGACAAAGTGAAATCTGGGAGCAGGAGAGTATAGATCGTGAGCGAGAGACAAGGGAGTAGGTGGCGCAACAGTTGGAGAGGACAATCAACAGATCTAAAGGAGAAGCTCGAAGAAAGAGCAGAGTATTAACCAACATCCGAGAAAAGGAAGTCCTAAAATGAGATAGACAGCAGGCGCGGGCCTCAAATCATCACAGTGCTCGAATAACCCAGCGGGGCCGCAGTCGGTAGCGGTGGCGGGCGCGTCGGCATACGGTTTGTACCCGAGCTCTTGCGGTAAACCATACCAGTACCCGTCCGGGGACGCGGCTTCTCTCCATCGACAAGCGCAGTCTGAGAAGCTGAGCGAGGCAGAGCGGATACACGTCCAGGGCGGTGGTAAGCACCCATAGCGGAGGTAGCTTTCGGCGGGAGCGGAGGGATCGGCTGGGACTGTAAGTCCGCGAGCACGTTTGGGCTGCTCAGACTCGCAGTCAGCAGAGGTCGTGGAGTACGGGGTGTCGCCGGTGGCGCGGTAGTGCGCTCGTCCGGCTCGGAGGCACGACGCGCATACTGCGAAGCCGGGCTGCTGGCATACGACGACGTAGATGCGGTGGAGTAAGGTGATATGGGTGTGCTTGGGTAGGGCGAGACGGGCGTGCTCTTAGTATACGACGCCGCCGGGGTACTTCTGCTGGTGTCCAAGGGTGCGTCGGGAAGAAATTTGCCAGGAGGACGCAGGCTCTTGGCGCTCGATTTGTGGCGCAAGGAGCCCACGCTAGGCTTCGGCACGAGGCTCTTCGTGCTCGGCTGGTGACGCAGACTCTTGCCACTCGGTTTGCGAGAGAGCGCTGCTGGTCCTGGAGCCGGTGACGGGACTTTGGGAGCAGCAGCAGCGGCATCCGCGCGCAAGCCCTTCGAACTGGGTTGACGCCGAAGGTTGGACGCTCCTGTGCTTGCTGTACTCGGCTGACGTGAGAGCACACTTGGTCCGCGAGAAAGTGAGCGAGGGAGGGGAGGAAGACTCTTCTCGCGGTCCCACGGGCGCGAACGCGGCGGTGGATCGGCTAGCTCAAACCCGTCTGGCGTGCGTAGGCTAGTGCTTCCTGTGCTTGTGCTGGCACCTTCGTCATCATCCAAGTCCAACAGCGGTTCATCACCGAGCGAGCGTGTGCGCCCGATATCCGAAGGCCGTAATGATTGAGAGCTGGACGATGATGGAAGGGGTGGTGCGGAGATGGGCGGCTTTGAATATGAAGAAGGAGGCGCAGACGGTCGCGATTTGGTACGTGACCGTGCGGGCATTGCTTGGGCGTCAGAGGAGACCGAGCGTGTAAGGCGCGAAGGCCGTGACGGCGTACGCGACGTAGAGCTTCCAAGTGAGCGGGTCGAGTCTTGCCGTGCTATCGCAAGGTTTGACAGTCGGCGCGTAAGTGGAGACGGCGCATCTTCGTCCTCGCTGAATAATGAATGTGTGATGAGATGTAGGAGGTAAGGTAAGGTGATATGAGCGCGCACCTGTCACTCCAGCCGAGCCCCGTTGTCAAACCCATACCAGCTCGCAGAAGCTTGCCGTCCCGGTGGCGCACACGTCGCTGCACCGTATCACGGTCGTCGCGGTAGTGTCCCGACTTGGTCATCGCTAGCGAAAGACGTTACGGGCAATTAGTATCGACAGATGGCAAGTGATGATAGATAGAACTGACCTGAATTGACGCTGAGGGTGCTACCCGGTCGATCGGCTGGTGTTCCTGCGCGCGAGGCACCCCCAAGCAACTTCGAATTCGGGGAGAGCATGCCGTGTCGCAACATCAAGTTCCTGTCCTTTCGGTTCAGCATCATGTCGACACCCAAAAAGGGGGATACTTGCGGTAGAGGCGTATGCAAGTCGAGACTTGAATCCGAATCATCCCCACCGTCTCCTTCGGTCCCAACGCGCTCAGTAGCCTCAGCCTCGTCGTAGTTGCTGGCGTCGTCAGGAGCATGAAGCCCGTTACCGCCGGATATTATAACGCCGTAATCGTCAATAAAGCTGTCCTCATTCCAGTCCTCCGTGCCCGTGCGAGATGATGCCACAGAAGCGGCGTACGGCAGACTGCTGTGCGAGAAGGTGGAGCTCGCGTAGCGCCCACGCCCGCCAGATGATGAGCTAGAGAGTGTACTCCCGCTGGAGCGTATCCGAGGACGTGAAGAGCTTGGTGAGGATGGTCGACGTGGTCGAGGAGTTCTGGAAAGCATAGTCGCAACGTCAGGACTCTCCGCACGGGCGGACGAAGATGGCCGTGGATTCCGGGGCGGGTCCTTGGTGCCGAGATGAGTCTTGTGTGTGGTGCTCTTCGAGCGAGTCGCGCGGATCTGCATATGCAAAGCGCGGGGATCAAACGGCCCGTCGTCGTCGTCGTCGGATGGAAGATCGTGCATGTCAATGCTGGCGAGTTCGTCGCTGGCCGGGGGTGGGCGCGGCGAGGGTGTTAATCGTGGGATGTCGGCGAGTGAGGTGTGTGCGAGGCTGGACACGTCCTCATCGCCTTCGCTTATCGCCTCAGCGCGCGGCGAACGACGCGGCGGGCGAGCGATGCTGGGTACTGCGAGGGATGCGCTAGAGGCGTACGAGCGCGTAGAGGATTGCGAGTCTTTGCGAGCATGATGATGGGGGTTGCCGAATGTGTGCACAGACCCATTCGGAGAGGCAGAACGGCGAGAAGAGAGCGAGCCAATAGATATTCGTGAACGTTGAATGGCGCTTAGGTCCCGCTGGCTGATAGGCGACGGGCCGGGAACAGGCGGCAGAGGCCCAGAGGGGGGCAGCGACGGTGGTGGGTTCACTCCCGACGGCGAAGGCGGGATGTATGAGGGTGGTGTAGGAAAGTCGAGCAGCAGGTCGGGCACCGCCAGCTGGGACGCTGGCCGCAACGACGACAAGCTCGGGCGACTCATCGCTGGCAGAGCTGAGAGAAGGACAGAAGGGTCTGGTCGTAGGGGTAACCTTGGGACAGGCTCGCAGGCACTGAACTATACTAAATCTTCCGCCCTATCGGCTTTGATGGGGCTAGTTAATATCGACAAGTCCCCGTCGAGCCCGCGCCACAACGACAATGTCCTGGGCGACCTTGTCCAGACCAAGCACGATGCAGACCGAGAGGAGTAAAGTCAGAGGCAAGGAGATGAGGGCAAGCCAAAACGGGTGCAACTACAACCGAGGAACACCTTTTGTTCGCGCACATGCATGAGCACACCGAGCCACCATGAATTTCACACCCGAACATTACTTCCGAAGCCCCGAACCCATTATCTCCGTCCCCGCTGTTACACTCACCTCCTCGGTCGTCGTCGTCCTCTTCCAACTCGTGTCATCGACTATGTGTGTTCCGACGCCACCGATTCCCTTTCTGAATACTCGCTTCCACGATCCTGACCCACGTCAGGCAGTTGGACTGCTTAACGCAGACGCCCGACGCCACCGCATTGCTGTCATCAACGCGTAAATCTCGTTGGACGTTTCCTCTGATTCCCCGCAGTGCTGCGCATGATCTCGCACACTCTCTCAAGCGAGGTCGGACGGAAAACATGCGGCTCGCAACTTGAGGTCAGACTACTGCATCGTCGCGCACAACCGCAGATTCGACGCGCGCCTTCAAGCGCTTGAACTTCTCCATCTATCATCGATACCATTCTCTTCATTCTCGTACATCAACGCCCTTCATTCTCCATGTCACTCAAGCTCTCCGTGTTCCTCCGCGCGCAGTATTAGGGCTCTCATCGGGGACACAGCGTGTTCCGTATACCCGCTTGACAGTTCGTCCTCTTGCTCCTCTGATGGGCTCGATCCGTCTTCGACCACTTTAAGGTTGAAGAACCACATGCGCGCCGTCACGGATCAAGAGTGCTAATCCATACTGGGCGGTAGCAACAACGTTACGACCATGAGAGTTTTCCATCGATGGAGACGGGCCATATGGGGATTGGAGACGGGCAACGGACTTTGCGTTCTACAGCTTCTGTTAAGTAAGCGTGCTGAGGTAACTATACAGGTTATATACCTACACACCGGATCCATGCGACAGCTGCTTTATTCTATTGTATGCTGGTCAACCTCACACACACATCATAGCCGAAGGGAGAGTAGCACACGGTAATGTACATGTTCGCCGAGAGCAACTGTTCGATGGCAGACACGGCGTAAAGCCTTACAAGGCACTCTCAATGCGAGGTGTCCAGCGAAACACAATTCCGCCGCGATGACCGAGGGGCTATAAGTATACTACAAACGGCCTGACATTTTAGGAAGTTTTATCATGATGTTGGTCCGTATCAGTTTCAGCTCCAGATGTGAAGTCGCCGCTATCCGGCCAGGCGCTTGTGGGCACTCTCTCCACGTCATCGGCAATCAGGTCGTAGGATGTAAACATGTTTCGCAAGAAATAGAAGAGGTTAGCGGAAAGAAGACACAGCGTCTACTACTCTACTTGGGTAGTCAAAACAGCATACTTACACGTTCATTGTAGATGGTTCGGATCATCTGAGTAGCATCGTAAGCTAGAAGAATTCTACGTGAACCAGTTCTTTCATGCGATCCCAGACATCCCACTCGGCCATCACCTTTGCGACGAGAACTTCCTTCAGAGGTGCACCATGCTCCCGACGCACATGCAGCATTTCAACTATAGCTACCTCCCTCGCGTATCGGTTCCTAAGTACGGCTTTGGATGGCGGATCTTCGAAATAACCCCCGCTATGCAAAGCAAGCGTCGACAGGGATGGGAATAGCGAAAAGTGACCGACCCTTACGTCCCGCTCGCATAAAGCTTCCGAAAGGTATTGTGCTTCGTTATATTGGAGGGAGACGTTCTGGACATCCCTAGCTGATGTGAAAGTGTCGATCCAGTACTGGCTCGGGAAGGTAAAGCCGGCAGGGTCTTTCGCGCAGAAGATGCTTCGCAGCTTTTGGATAGGCAGACTGGATATACGGCTTTCGACAAAAGAATATTCCTCCTCTTCGTTGTCAGACCCGGTGTCTTCGGGACGGTCCCCATAATCCGTGCACAGACATCGTCCACCGTCGGCCATCTCAAGATCGGTCCAAGGATTCACCGAGCATGGTAAAGTCCGCCGCAGAAGCCCGCCTGCTGGTCTGTCGACATTCTGCATCACGATCGATAAACTGCCTAACCATAGTTCGCGAGGGGCAGCGAGGTGTCCTTGTTCATGGAAGAGGTGGGAGACGGCATGCGTGAGAGCAACCGTGTCTGAGCCCGCGACGACAGCGTCGTTAAGATGAACACTGAGAGTGACCTGAGCCCGTTCAGGTATGACCATATTGTTGAAAAGGTAAAGGCCCCGGGTGACGAACCGGGGACCGGCACGGAGGTAGAGATTCCTGAAGCAAGCGGGCAATGTGATGCTGCTGATCCCTTTGCCTAGCGTGTGCTCGTCCTGTGGGACAACGGGGAATACGTCGCATAGCGAGAGCTCTTGGAGACAGGCCATGGAAGATAAAATGGTCGCAAAGTGTTGTGTGGAGGGCGGGGAATGTACGATGGCCTGCGCGTCTTGGACTTCGGGGAAGTGGAGCGTCAACGACACCAGGTTTGGGGAAAACAGAGCTGATGTCCAGGAGAAACCAACGCCAATAAGTTTAAGGGACTTCAGTTTGGGTACGGTGCGCTTAAAGATATTCCTGTACAGTGAGACGCTGCTCGTCGGCTCGGGTTGGGGTCGGATGCCTTCAACTGCAAAATGTTCTAAGCGATCCATTGGTTGCCTTAGTGCATCGCGCCATGACTTAAATGCTACGTCGGGGAGATTGCAGATCACGAGACTTTTTGTGCGTCTCGATAGGGAGGGAAGGAACAAGCTAGCGGGGCATGGCCAAGTTGAATCGCCATCCAGGGTGGCTGACTTTCCGTCCACGATGAGAGTGAGTGGCAGATAGCGCGAACGTGCCAGCAATGTCGGGATGGACCGCGGGTGAACGTCTAAGCAGTGTATAGTGCACCACAATACCGGTGCCCCCAGAGCAATCTCGCAGCGCCATCAGCACAGAGCTACGTAGCATTTCTGGAACACAAAGTCATACCTGTCGCCATAAGCTACACGTGTGCGAAATAGCTATCCAGCCTAACGAGTACACCGTGCGATGGGTATCAGGAGGCGTGTCGTCTTTGTCCTCTTCAAGGTACTCTGCTGTTCCCTGAGGAGCCCAAACATCCTGGGCGATCCGAAATATTGTCGTAAGGACTTCCGATGGGAGAGCGCAAATGCCGTCAATCTTATTGCGCTGCTGTTTTGCCAGAACCAGCTGCTCCTGCAAAGCCTCAAGCTCGAGATCTGCCAGAGCCATGCGGCCTGTACGACTTTCTCCCATTGCACCCGAGAGCGCGCACGCGTCAAAACGTGGCCGTACAAGGGCGCTCCATGCTTCCCTACAACACCAAGTTAAAAAGTAGTACTATCGAGATTCAAAACCGCATCCGGTACGCACCGAACGGCAGCCTGAGCCTCCGAGCGTTGCCGGTCTTCGCTCATGAGTTATGATGGTTTCCCACAGATAGCGCGCGTGGTTCACGCTTCACAGTCTTGGATCAACGTAGTGCCTGGAAACGGGATGTTATGACGAAGTCCTGGCTTGTTGTGGACGTCAAGACCAAGCTGCGCCGCGACGTTGACTGGGACAAAACGCCGCGATCGTCACGACAGGTCACCGTCACAGCTAGCGAGCCGGCCGCTTGAATGGCGAGTGGGCAGTATCCCGCACTTGAGAGCAGGCGTGCGTTACATTTTATCGCGTGTATGTAGCGCGTCAAGACGTGCACATCAGACTATCACGACAAGTCAACGATAAATCGTAATTAGTGCTTGCACGCCGCTGCCGCGGGCCGGGCTTTGGCATTTAGCCCTTTACTGCCTGCTCTTTACAGTTTCCAACATCGTGCACGACAGTTCAAACTATTCATAGATACATCCAGTATCTATTTATCTGACTTCTGTGATATTTTTATGCCAAAGACATGATCAAACGCTCACAGTCAATGCCGACGTATCTGGTCCACGGGCTTCGGGCTTCTGCACCCGCAGACGGGACAGGAACTTACTCACAGGACTGTCAGTTCAGCAGTAGGCATGAGCATCAGCTATACGACGGCAATCAATCGAGGTACCGAAACAAAATATGCAACGAACCCGACCAGCGCGGACTGTCGTAGCCCTATGGTCAAACTGACTTGGCTTGTCAAAACCAACAAGAGTTATACGTCCGCGTACGCACGGTTGCAATGCCGCTACCCTGCGTTTCGAAGTTCAATACCGGAACGTAGGTAGCGATCCGCTAGTACAGCGCCCAAAAGCATCATGAAGGGAAGCTGTCAGCTCTGCGCGGGCATAAGTATTCCGAAGGTGACTCGACGGGAACCTCGCAATGACAGACGATAGTTCAACAAGGGGTGTTCTGTCCGATCGTAACCCACCCATCATGAACGAAGTATCAGGTTTGAGTTGGCAGGAACACCATAGAGAAAGCTTGTCGTTGAGGCTTATTTATTGGACGTGATCGCGTGTCCTCACTGACACCTTTGAAGCCAGCCTCTTTGAGCGACAGGCGTCTGGAGATCTCCGGGCCCGACGATCGACGAGAGATCCAACAAAGCGATGCGATGGTGCAGAGAATGTACAGACGGAGAAATGATGCGATATGTTATTACAGCGTGACTTCCCGGACACCGTCCTTGTCCACAACCTTGATCTTGTAGTTCCCTGGCGCGACGACAAGACGCTTCGCCGTCTCGTCTATGACACGGCGCAAAGTGTCCAGACCCTCCTCGAGCGTGCCTTCTGGGTTGTGATACCTGCATGACGCGTCAGCCTTGTCCAACAACGCCACAGCTCCATTTCACGTCGATATCCGTCCATGCGTCGCGGGAGATTGTAGAATTAAGAGGAAATAAACCCACCGGTCAAGCAAACTGAGTGCAAAGTAACTCCCGTATCCGTGCGCGGCAAACGGCACTGTTGCCTGCGTGCCGAGGTAGTCGATCCAGTATAAATGTGGCTTCTCCTCCGCCTTGTCAAATCCACCCAAAAGCAAGTTCACAGAGTATGGCGAGCGTGAACGCAGACTGTTCGCGAGTGCACGCCTGATCCATGCTGCCGCACTTTGCGGGCGCAGGCCGTGGACGTTGCGGATGTGGTATAACCGGATGTTGCGCTCGACGTATTCGGCGAATTGTACAGTATCACCTATAGACAGAGTTTATAAATAATCATTAAAAGAGAGCTCGGTACATGCTACACACCAGGTTCGCCAGAATAGGCCATAAGCAAGTGTGGGCTGAGCGTCTTGATCTTGTCCTCGTCGATCTTCATCTTGACGATGGACCGCGCCGAGGTCGTGTCTGCAGCCACAATAACATAGTCCTTCCCAGTGATGGCAAACGAACACTCCATCTTGGTTGATACGGGCTGACGGTGGATGGAGAGAAGGAGTGGACTCGCGAACGCGATGCGCGCGTCGCGGACGCGTCAGTGCAACGCGCGTCCCGGGACACGGGCCGACCTCCGAAGCGCGCTCACGATGTATGTGTCTTCCCCACTTGACAATGGCCGAGTCTCTTTAGAGTTGCGTATGGTAATTATTAGGCGGCGTTGCATATCATAAGGAAGCTACAGCTACAGTATCAAGGCTTGAGAAAGCGTGTCAATCTAAGTGCGGGCGAGGAGCGTCCAACCGGCGCTGAAGTCTGAAGTCATACGCAAATCCGCATAGGTATCCTCTAGTATACTCAAGCCTCAAACATAGCCGGGTCAACCTCAACTCCATACTCCCTCTTCATCATCTGCGCCATTTGAGCCTCGAGCTCATCTTCGAACCCTCGCTTCTTCTGCTGGTGCAGTACCCAGTTCTTGACCTGCGTCGCGACGAACGCAGCGTCTATGGCGAACATAATCACGTAGAAGGTCGCCTGGTGTAAGTACTCGCGTGCACGCGCGGCAATGGTGAGACCGTGAGCTCGAGGGAGCGAGTCTGCGGCTGCATAGGCGGTAATCTTGACACGGTTCACAGGCGAGCCGAACATCTGGTTGTTGCCTTGGATCATCCTACACTGCATATCAGCTTGGAGATCCTTGAGGTCAAGCAATGATAAGACATACCGCATATTACGCCCAACGAAGACGAGCTCCTTGGGCATCTTATCCGTATCCATCAAGAAGCTCTTCAACCGCTCCTTCATCTTGATGCTCAGCTCATACTGACTCAACTGCTTCGTCTCTCCATCCTGCCTCTTCTTCGCATCTCCACTCTTACTTACGCGCATCGGCCGCATCAGAGTCGCACTCGCAAAGACGTCAGGCGCGCCAATACCCCACTCTATCGCCACACGACGAACAGTGTCCATATCGGCCGCAAGCAGTCCCTTCCATAATTGTGCGTATTGCCGTTGGAATTTCTGGTCCAGGCGAACGTACAGGCCGTGGTCTAGAAGAACGAGTTGCGGCTCGCCTTTATAGGAGGGTTGTGGGTGCGGGCGCAGGATCCAGTTGCCCGGGTGTGGATCCGAGTGAAGGAAGCCGTAGCGAAAGATCGCAGCGCCAAAGAACTCGGTCATCGTCTGCATGACCCATTTAACCCCTCCTTTCAACGGCGCGGAGACTCCAAGCGGCAGCGCCGAGGCCGAAACACCAAAGTCCGCGTCGTCGGCGTATCCCTGCTGTGATGCGGTAGGCAGACGATGCGCATCGCGTTCGCCCATGAGCGCCATGATCGACTCGCGGTTGCTCAAGCGTACGCCATCAATCCATTCTGTCGTAAGAACCCTTCGGCTGCTCTGCTCGCCATATATCCGCGGGACGTGCATCTTGTGTCGCAGTTTACTGTCATGAGCGATAAACTCGGCTGTCCGACGCCCATTATCCGCTTCGCGCTCAAAGTCGAGCTCCTGACGCAGGTGATCGCTGATAAAGTCGACGACAAAGTACGTCGGGAGCTCGAAATACCACTCATACGCCCACATCACCGCGCGAAATGCGAGCAAGTCAGGCTCCATTTGTTTCGCTACAGCAGGCTTCTGCACTTTGACAGCAACACGCGTTCCATTGTGCAACACCGCGCGATGCACCTGTGCAATACTGGCGCTCGCTATGGCATCCTCCTCGAAGGACGCGAACAGCCCGTTTGGGCCAGTGAGCGGGCGACCGCCGAATTCGGCAGAGAGCACGCGAGAGATGGTGGCGTAGGGCAGGGACGGGGCGTCATCGAAGAGGCGAGAGAACTGCAGCTGCATGGGTTTGGGGAGCAGCGCTGCGTTGGCGCCTATAGCCTGTCCGAACTTGATGTACAGTCCGCCATTGCCAGTGAAGAGGTCGAATAAACGCTGAGCGACGCGCGTGTGCAATTCCTCGATCTGAGCGCTCTTCTCCTGAGTAAAGTTGAACTTGTAGTCCGCGACAATAACCGCACACTGAGCTGGGTGTCAGTAAGCCCTGTGCACGCGAGCAGTAATGAGCGGAGTGGCGCACGGTATACAGGGTCCTGAAATTCCTGGTGAATGTGCTAGCGTAGAATTGATTGTCCGCGACATAGCCTAAGCCGATGAAGCCTGCTGTATATGCTGCCCGACGCGCATATTTGGCCAGCCGCGAGGGCTTAACAGGAGCTGGCGCCGTCGAGAACTTGAATGCGGGGTAAGCCTTCGATGCGCCATGCGTTGAGCGACGGAAAGCAGAAGACAGCATTCGACGAGACTTGAAAGCAGCGGTACTCGAGATCTAATTTATGAGTAGACTTATTATAGGCCTGGGCGCCATGAGTGGATGTGGCAAGATGGTCGGCGGTAGTCTCGGCACCAGACGTTGACACTCCGGGTTGCCGCAGCAGCGTTCTCGGGTCGTGTAACGTCTGGGGCAGATCGTGGCCACGCGCAACGCATTATTTTTCGCGTGCACGCACGTGCACTTTCCCATCTGCCAAAATCGCCTCCGCAAGAGGATGTAGCTGTTTACTCGGTGACGCGCTTGCGATAAAACCCATCGGATGCAACCAGACCAAACTTATTGTACTCATCTTCATAAATCTCAGAGGAATAGGGCCGATCGTAGCTCTGCACTACATAGCAGGCCTATCAGTGGCCTCAAGGAAAATCTGGGAATAATTACACATCCAGTACTAAGAGCTACAGAGTCCCGGAAGACAAAACATTAATTCATAGTATGCATATGGATATACTGAGACGATATAGCTGCATAAACAGGTATGGATGAGTCTGCGGGAAGTGCCATAAAATGGACCAGGTGAGCCATATGTGCACATGGATGTGTTGTGGCCATGAGGGAGGACTCTGAGCCCCCTTTTAGATGCATACCGGCTCTAATCAGTGGGTATGAACGTAGATCATGCTCTCATACAACTTTCATGGGTCGCAATTGAGGTGTGGGGGTTGGAGGCGTCCATCGAGCGGGAGCAACTGTGTCTTGTCGCATGCTCCCACGGGGGTCTACGCGCTTCTCACGCGGCTCGCCGCTCAAATGCTCGCTCGAACTTGCAACGCTTGAGCTCAACCACTCAAATCAGCACAGATCGGAGTACACAAGGCAGTCATACAACTACCCATGTTGGTACAGTCAATTCGATTTTTGGAAAATATCACCCGCAATCATCGCATACGACTCAGATAGTACCTTTCTCGGACACGTTTTTGAGATATCGAATTGACCGTACCACGTTAGACACTCGCTGAGCACATCCGCGTTGAGATCGAATATTTTCATCGAGTGAGGAAGCTCAACCGTTGCATTTGCCACCAAGTCGCGTTATCGGGCTGATCAAAGCGCGACGCGGCTGCACGCGCGCTTAGCAATTTCCGCGCGGCGTTGCGAGTGGCCACAGATCGTATGGATCTTGGACATACCCGAATTATGCCGCATTTGGGTCGCCGTCCCTGTCACAATGATGGCGTGCACGTGAGATACGCGCCCTTTCTCCCATCGTCGCGTAGTGCTGCACGGCGATGAATATGCGTTGCGGCGCGGCGCGAAGCGCCGCAACGCCCTACGTTTCTAGCAGACTTAAAGAACATTCACATAGTACATACAACAATGAACACGCGACGCGGTGCGGCGCGAAGCGCCGCGTCGCTTCGGTCGCTTCGTGCAGTCCGAGCAACTCCATGAAGTCTATGGCGAGCCTGTGGCCAGCATTGACACTGTTGAGTAGCTTGCGATCCGAACATGCGGCGCGGCGCGGCGCGAAGCGCCGCGACGTGTCGTGCTTGGTAGGGAGAGCAACATACCAATCTCGATGTTTGTTTTGCAATGCGAGGATGAATACGCGTTGCGGTGCGGCGCGAAGCGCCGCAACGCAACGTCTGAAGTGATACGACGGAGCTTTCGCCGCTGACATGGTATATAGTGTACTCAGTATCCAATCTAGGCCGTCGTCAGAAGACTTCGACCTGCAACGTGAGCCTGCAGTGCTACCGTTGGTTAGCAGTATCATCACCTAGATGCAAGGAATTTTTCAACGGAAAACCGCGGTCTTCGGTACTGCAGGCAGCGCACGACTTAGTATTCCTTCATACGCTGTTGGAGTAGCAAGCCGCCGTAGACGCGGCGTTGGGTTCTGTTCTCGGGTTAGGGTTACGGTCTTTCCGGCGTTCTCGTTGTATGCGTGTCTTACCTGTGATTTTGTTCGCTCTTGTTTGGACTCTTATTGTGTTGGCTTCGTATATCAGCCTCGCTGCTTCGTTCCGAGTACCCTGCCTATTCTTTGACTCGTACGGCAGGGTAAGCTATTGTATCTGCATTCGTTCTTACTTCGTTGCTCACACTGTACTGTAGAACTTAACCGTACTTCTACAGGTACATTATATCATGCCTATTCTTTGACTCGTACGGCAGGAACTTATCCGTACTTCTACA